>JAFLJL010003296.1:0-20466 GCA_018398815.1 Conus ventricosus | reverse complement strand
CCAAAAGATTTTGTGCCCAAGACAACAAGGACTGTGACAGTAGGTTACAACAACACTGACATAATTGAATCAGCTGTGTGGCATTTTATAGCTTGTGATGTTAAAAAAAATGTTTGAAAAACCCAAAGTCAGCTGTGTGGCAGTTTATAGCTTGTGATGTTAAAAAGATGTTTGAATAACCAAGTCAGCTGTGTGGCAGTTTATAGCTTGTGATGTTAAAAAGATGTTTGAATAACCAAAGTCAGCTGTGTGGCATTTTATAGTTTGTGATGTTAAAAAGATGTTTGAAAAAACCAAAGTCAGCTGTGTAAGTTGAATGTAGATTTGAATGAAGGAAAGAGGTAATTTCTTTCCAGCCAATGCTTGGCACAGGAAAGAAGGTTTATGGACATTTTTTTTAATACACTTTATAAACTGTACTTATGAAAATAAAAAACAAAAACACGTTGATTCAGTTGTGTTTCTTTTTCATTCCAGGGTCACTTTTGTTCGACTATTTTGATTTAGGTGTTTTGTGAGCCAAGGAAAGTGCTGTGTATATGGATGTTGTGTCTTTTGATTTAGGTGCTTTGTGAGCCAAGGAAGTGCTGTGTATATGGATGTTGTGTCTTTTGATTTAGGTGTTTTGTGAGCCAAGGAAAGTGCTGTGTATATGGATGTTGTGTCTTTTGATTCAGGTGTTTTGTGAGCCAAGGAAAGTACTGTGTATATGGATGTTGTGTCTTTTGATTAGGTGTTTTGTGAGCCAAGGAAAGTGCTGTGTTTTATGGATGTTGTGTCTTGAGTTTCAACATCAGCTGGCCTGGACTTGACCTAAAGCTTTGTCAGTCTGAGAAACAAGCTGGACCTGTTGTTCCACGTTCCACTGTTGGTCCAGGCAGCATTGTGTCAAGACTGTCTTCAGCCACAGCAGGCTTGCAGCATAGCAGTCTTTGTCTTCTGGAAAAGGAGTTACATTCTCTACAGACAAGAGGGTTGCTGTCAGTGTAGTGAGGTTACAACAAATAGCGCTTCACACGATCTTTTTTTCCCTATGAAGTGCGCTCAGCAACCGAGCATTTGTTTGTGAGTGTATGTATACCAAGAGCAGAGTTTTAAATTCAAGTATGGATGCATTCAATGGACAACAGAAATATTCTTCATCAGGTTCTTGTCCTTTTTCTATTATCAGGTAATTTCGCTGTGTATCCCTGTCTTGAAGTGTAAATCTTTTATGTATCTTAAAAGTTGAACGTCTCAGTGCACCCGGATTAAGACAAAAGTTTTTTTTTAAGTTGTGCTAACATTTTTTTTTCTCATATTGGCATTACCACATGGAAATTATGTAAATAGTAGGAGTAAAACATAAATGCTTGTTACAGATTTAAGTTGTAAAAAACAGACAACAGCCTGCTGCTTTATAGAAATGATACTTTTCCAGTGCCAGATCGAAGGTCCAAGACATTGTTGTCCGAACGCTTTTGGAGTGGAATCTTGGCAGGTAATTTTTTGATATTTTTCGTGAATGTGTGGTTTCTTGTAAACCATTTTTATACGGCTGTGTTTGGTATTAACCCAAAATCAAGGACTTAAGTATCATGTTTGATTATCTTGATGTTAGATTCGGAACGATTTGGCTTGTCTTTAATTTTGCGAGAGCAATCTTTGGGTTATTAAGTATCTGACATTACTGCTTATTATCGGATTACTCCAGGGGGAGTTACAGTGTAGTAATGATCGAAAAATAAAGGATGAATTCTTCTAATAGCGTGTCTACTGTTCAGCCCAGTGTGTGATTAATTTTTTTTCATCATTTTTCTTTAGTGTTGATCGCTTCAAAATTGATTATGTGTGGTGTGTGTGGGTGTGTGTATGTTGTGTGTGTGTGAGTGTGTGTGAGTGTGTGTGTGTGTGCGGGAATGTGTGTGTGTGTGTGTTGTGTGTGTTTGTGTGTGTGTGTGTGTGGTGTGTGTGTGTGAGAGAGAGAGAGAGATCTCTCAAGTAGAGTCAGCACTTGTTGACTCAAGGTTTTACCACCAAATTTTTACACCTTACCATTGCTATAAATAGCTCATACCGTTCTTCTGCCATTGATTTACAGCCGTCACTGGTGAAAAGTCTCTGGAGAAGTTGCGGAATTTTTCTGAGGATGATGAGTAAGTCATGGCTCTATCCTCCAGATTTTGTAGTAACTGTATTTTCAAGAATCTTTCTGAACTTGTGATCAACAAAATCTCTTAAATTTCAAAATTGTGGGGAAAAAAAGTGGCTTTGGAGAGGGTTTTTTTTCTGGGAAGGATGATGACATGTTATGTTGAGTATAGCGAAAGAAGCGCCCTGTGAATGACAATAAGTACGATATAATGAAAGATATTTATTTTTGTAAGTCTTCCAATAAACACTGAATTATTAAAGTTTTGTGGGTTAACAAGTTAAACTTTTAAATTTAAAGTCAAACTTCCCTTCCGCATTCACCGGTTCCTGCGTTAGACTTGAATGTTGGTGGAGTGAGGCCATTTGTATGAATATCACAGTTTCCCTGTTGTTTCGCTAATTCTGTCCTTTTCATGACAAGGAGTTGTGACCTTTTGACTGAGGGTCACATATTCTCTGACGACAGTTTCTAGTCAATTGAATAGAATGGAAACGGTCAAGTTAACAAATGGTCAAACTGGTGTTGTTATGGAGGATTTATCGTTTCAGCAGTAAAATAACGCAGACATTCTCAGAAGAGAGAACCCTGAAATGATAACATTATTGACGAGCCCAACTTTCGCTTGCACGAGCCATCGTGGATGATGCAAGGCATGTTTGCTACTGTCACTGTTGTATGTATCGGTGATTTAAAAACAGTTCTCCTTTTTTCTGTCATGCAATCATTGAGAAAATCATGTTTCACTTATTTTCAGGTGCTAGCAATGAAAAAATGTCTCTTTATAAGTTAGGCAGCATTTTGAAGTGAAAAAACGGAGACAGGGTATGTGAATAGTTTCATGTTGAGCAGTCAAAATTGGTCATGTTCTTTTACAGCTACAACCGCATTTGTACAAGCTCAGACCTTTTTGCCCTATGATACACTATATTTTGCACACAAACGTTTGGCAAAAATATAACATATATGATGAACGTAAATAAAGTAAAAAAAAAGAAAACGTGTGGGGTTTTGGAGAAAATATCTGGAGATAAAGTTTTGGAGTATAATTGCCTCATGGAGTGTAACCATACAAGTGCTTTTTGACCAAAGACGACAACACTTACTGACTTCTGTCACGGGAAATTCAAACCCCTTCCGCCTCCAAAAGGTTGAAGACCGAAACATTGAAAGGCTTTACCTAACCTCCCCTCTCCCAATCTTCCCTACTCCCTAGTTCTTAAAAAAAATGGCAGATACTCTTGTGAAAATAAGCTCATTAAAATAGAAAAAAATACAAGTAATAGCAGTTTTAGGTTAACAGTTGTTTCATACATTCATAGTGGAAAGCAAAGATCATGTTTTACACTTCTGTGATCATAAACTTTTACGTTTTTTTGAAGAGGTATACAATGAGAAAAAAAACAATTGTGCCGCACAGGGGAGAAGAAATCATTTTCAGTGTCCTGTCATGTACATCAGAAATGGGGAAAATGAATGGATGAATGATAGCTGCCGGTGCTACTTGCATCTGGATATTCGTTTTCTTTCTCTTTCCGTTTGTATTAGTACGGTAACTCAGTTAAACTACAATTTGCCATTTTATGTTGTATTGGCAGTGACCAGACCATTCTAGACAGTCCAAGAATATACATTGATCATGCGCTTGAGAAAAAGAGTCATTCCCACAACATTCGCAAATTTTCGTACCTTCATTGTTGAAATGCTTTAACAATAGTTACGATTCCAGACTAAAAGCTACACATCACACCACCCCATGTTTTCAGAAGGTGGTGAGGGGCCAAACCTTCCTAGGCTGTTTGCTGGCACAGTTCCGTGCTGACTTCATCGTGGACAGCAGGTGGAGGGAAATAGGGCCATGCCCAGGTTGTCAAAGTTTACCTTGGTTTTGTACGTTCTAGACGCAAGTAGGATTTTAATCAGAAGCGTAAAACAAGTGAATTTACTGCTTAAAACGTGAAATTCATATATTCTTGCATGTCCAAACGAATGGCCTTACCCACTTTGGCCAGAACATCGCCATGTCCAAGGAGGAATCCCCTTTCCCCCTCCTCCGCTCTAAAAATAAAAGAAAGGGAGAGCATGAGCTGAATAACTCTTTCATATAACCCAATATGCAACAACAGCGATCGCTCTTATTCCTTCAGTGCAACACAAAAGCAGTGCCCGTTTTCCTGATGAGTTGCGAAGGTAGAAAGGTGACTATATTTGAGAGCATGTTATATTGTAAACTACTTTATAACATAAAAATTTCTTTACCCGTCCAAACAAATACCAAATAATTGCCGGAAACTTTTGATCACAAACAAGAATTGCGAGAATGATATGAATTCCCGTTTGATGAAGAAGCAAGAGCAAAAGAAGCTCTGCTTCCGGAGCAAAAGCAGTTTGAAGGATGCTGGAATCCATGAGTGCCAGAACCATGGAACCAAACCCTGGAGAGCAGTGAGACGTGTTCCTCCCCCAGGGATTTCTGAGAGAGATCACTCTTGCTGCATAACTGTTGGAGGTGAGTTAGCTCCCTCTGTCCCCTTTTGTTGTTTTTAAATCCTGATAATTATAGCGATGTTCCATGCCCAAGTGGGGACATGGTTATTGGAGAAAAAAACCCGCAGAAGATAGTATTGTGTGTGCATTTAGTTTGAATATGGTATACCTTTTTGTGTATCGGGGCATGAGTGTTCATGCACATACCTTGTCAATGAAAGAATGCTTTTACCTATGCGTGTGAAGAATAGAACATTTGAAAGTTTTTTGTTTAATGGCAGGGTTCCACGTCATTATACACATAAGGTTTTCATATTTCCAACTTGAAATATTTAGGTTTTTCATACCCCCAATAAAAACAATTCAGAGGTTCCACAGTCAAAATCGGCGGCCACATTTTTTTAAAACGAGACTTTCCTCGTGAGCTGTATGTATCATTTAGTGCATGATATGCATTTGTTTTGTCCAGTATGGTCACCATTTAGTGTTATGTGTGAATTTATCCCTTTTTTTCCCCCTTTTGTGTAAACTATGAATTGGGCGATATAATCCAAGATCTCCAGCATGGAACTGAGTACTTCACTGGCATGGTGATTCTGCTGCAGCCAGGCTGATTTGATACACAAAAATGATCAGCACATTTGTACACTGGTTTGTAAACAAGCTGATTGCTGAAAGTTTCCCGATCCTTTGTGTAGTATGAAAAAAAGATCTGCAAGCTTTTCTGCTCGTGCAACTTTCACTTCAATTGTCAAGTTTAGAGTTCAGTGTCCCCACTGAAACTCGGTCAACCACGCACTGTTCAAAGTCTTTTTTGTCAGTCAACCACACACTGGTTCAACTCATCTTTTTTGTCAGTCATTCATCACTGTTCAACATCTTTTTGTCAGTCAACCATCACTGTTCAACATACTTTTTTGTCAGATCTACTCTTTGAGCATCGAGTCAAATTGGTATTGTATTGTTGACATCAAATAAAATTTTTTTTTTTTTGATGATTCACTGAGTCCTGTTTTTTCGATTTGTTGTTTTTTTACCATTTTCACATCGCTGATTTAGCATCTGTTTCACATTCTGACGGTTGACCGTCAGCAAAGGAAAAGCTGATTGGTTGCTGCTGTTTCCATTCCTCCTTAGCCATTAAGTTGACGGCTAAGGAAAGCGAACTGCAAGAACCAATCAGCTTTCTCTTCTGAAGTATCCAGAGGTAAGGCCTTTGCTGATTGCTGGACTGATGAACTTTCATCAGTACTATCACTGACGGCGCTCTCTACTTAAACACAATCATCTGTTATCAGTTCTTCAATGGAGTGCATTGTAATGAGACTCCTTGTTGTAAAATCTGTATGGGTTCACACCCTTTGATAAATCTATTAAGCATTTAACCCTCTTCTTAGTTTGTGCGTGATTTTCAGTTTCAGTAATATTTATCCCCTTTGTGTATGTGATTTGATACCCTGTTCGGGAGCAAGAAGAAACTAAGCATTGTCTTTTGTGCAATTTTTAGTTGTCTTCAGGGACCTTTGGCAACATTTGTTACCTTTGTCTACATTGTTAACTTTGTCTACATTGTTATCTCTGTCATCATTGTAATCTCTGTCTACATTGTTATCATCTGTCTACATTGTACCTTTGGTCTACATGTTTCCTTTGTCTACAGTGTTGATCAGACCAATGACCAGCACGCTGTTGGGCTCATCGAAGCCACAGACCTGGAATACGATCAGAAAGGAGATCATCATTGCCCTGCCCTCCACAGTGATGACTCGATCATGCGCTGTGGCCAGTAAACTCAAGACAGTCGTTGTAACTTGTTCTTATTTTGTAGTTCAGTATTCTCATTCCTTCTGCACTATACAGGCTGTCTGTGACATGTATTAGATGCCGTTTTTGAAATTACCGCACCCATCAGCTTGATATTAACTGAGGTGAATGCATAGGTAAACATGTTAAGTGGTACTCTGTATATCTTCAGTGTGATGCGGAATTGGAGACGAGTTCATGACACTGCAGGTGTTAAGGAGCGATGGACACTGCAGGTGTTCGGAAGTGATGGCCAGCTGCAGGTGTTCAGATTGGATGGACAGCTGCAGGTGTTAGAAGTGGGAGGGACAGCGCAGTGTTAGGTAGATGGATGGGACAGCTGCCGGATGTTAGGAATGATGGGACACTCAGGTGTTAGAAGTTGGATGGCAGCTGCAGTTGTTAGGGATAAGTGGATGGACAGCCGCAGGTGTTAAGAAGTGGATGGACAGCTGCAGGTGTTAAGAAGTGGATGGACAGCTGCAGGTGTTAAGAAGTGGATGGACAGCTGCAGGTGTTAAGAAGTGGATGGACAGCTGCAGGTGTTAAGAAGTGGATGGACAGCTGCAGGTGTTAAGAAGTGGATGGACAGCTGCAGGTGTTAGGAAGTGGATAGGGCTTCACATGGCAGACTGACCTGCCAGGGACCATGACAACAAGAGGAAGGGAAAGGGAAAAGAGTTGCTTTGTATACCCTCAATGTTGCCAATCAGTTGATGAAATAAACTAAAACATGGTCATGATAAAGATGTGCTTATGCTCATTTGTGATGATGATCTCTGAGGGGAAAACTTTCATCCTTCATACAATATTGGACAGTGTGTTTACCTGTATGATACTGCTGTACGGTACAGAATGACAGCAGCATCCTTCGTACAATGTCAAACAGTGTGTTTACCTGTATGATACTGCTGTACAGTACAGAATGACAGCAGCATCCTTCGTACAATGTCAAACAGTGTGTTTACCTGTATGATACTGCTGTAGGTGGGTCAATGTCAAACAGTGTGTTTACCTGTATGATACTGCTGTACAGTACAGAATGACAGTAGTATAATTACAGCACAATGCAATGACTACATTATCCACTTCACTACAATGTCAAACAGTGTGTTTACCTGTATGATACTGCTGTATGGTGGGTCAATGTCAAACAGTGTGTTTACCTGTATGATACTGCTGTACGGTACAGAATGACAGTAGTATAAATACAGTGCAGTGCAGTGACTGCATTATTCACTTCACTACAATGGTATTGAATTTAATGTTCAAGGCAGAACAGTGCAACGCATTATAACTGCATGCAGTACAAGATGGTGCAGTGAAAAAAACGTTTCCTATTACTATGACAGAGATCTATTGGTGAGTCAAACTCAACTGACGGTGGTTATACTGGATGCTTTGGCCTGTCTGGATCTGGCACCAGAGATTCTCAACCAGGTAAGTTATTTATAACCACAGAGCTGCCCGCTTCTATGCTTTTGCATGACATGCTACGTTTCATTGACAATGATAATTGCTATGCTGCTACGCTTGTTACAAAGTGCTATCCCATCCCTTCCTCCAAAAAGAAAAAGAAGAAAATAGTACCAGCTTTTCATTGGTTGGCAGGGTTTTTTTTTTCCAATGGAATTCTGCACTTTTTGAAACAGTGGGGAGAAAGGTGGTGGGTTGGGAAGGGGGGATGGTGGTTTAGTGGATTCCTTTGTGTTGTTATTGTTGCTGTCGTTTTGGAGGGGTGTCTGGTAGCTAGAACAATGGTTTGGGAAAAAACCCATGAATGACATCTACATGATTAAATGTTCTGGAACGGTTGCATTCTCAATTACAGCATATGAGATGCCTGTTTATGAGAAATTAAATGCTTTATTTAATGTGTTGTTAAACCGACATGGCAAGTGGTCCATTGATGATGTGGATATACAACAATAACACCACCACCAAAAAACAAAAAACAGACAAACCAACCAAAAAAGAACAACACTTTCAGCTGTGTTTACATTGGAGATGAAGATTTGAGAATCAGGACAGAAATCATGTTCTCACAGCGTTCTGTCATGTTCCTGTCTGATTCACACAGTCAGTGTGATGTAAATGCAGGTGAAGAGTGTGGATTGCAGGTGCGTGGGTCAGCGACGCGAGCCTTGCAGTCTGTTGACGCTGAAAACCTTCCCATCGTCCTCAAGTTCCTTCTCAAAACTGCGTCTGCTGCTGAACTGCCCGAGGTATTCAGTTACTCACCCTTGGGTGTGTGTGCGTGTGCCAGAACAAGGATTGCTGCCGTTAAAGGGAAATGACCGTATAAAGGCTTTCTTATGAGGGAAATGAATTTGTTGTTGGCATTATTGTTTTTATGCAAGTGATTTTTTTTAATGTGTATTTACAATCTTGATTCAGGAGAAAGCGTTTCATTCGATACAGCCCTGATTGTTTAGGACAAAGAGATTGCTAAAAGTGATTGCAAAGCCAATTCAAAACAGTTCCCAACTCAGCTGTCCTAACGCTGTTCTCCAGGTCGGCCATCGCCAGGCAGTGTTTTGCTGGGTAGGAGGATGTGTTTCTTTGGTAGATTTTCACAACTCAATGGTTTGAAGGAAAGAGTGGATCATGAATGTAAAACGAAGGGATGGATCATCAAGTTCATTTTTAAAACAAAGATTGTGCTTAGTCTGGTTATGCAAACTGATAGTTGGTTTTAGTTAAGAATACATTGTAGAAATCATTATATAATGCATGCGTATGGATGTCACATCATATCTTCTTTTGGAATAGATATGTTTATGTTGTTGTACTTTGTTATAGGTGATTGGAGAAATTCGGAATGGCCTTGACCTTTATTCTTTGGTCAGAAGTACCAAAGGACCCAACAAAGGCAAAGCGTTAAAAAGCAAAACGTAAGTTGTGGTTGTGGTAAATGTAATGAAATAGTAGAAGAATGAATCGAACTGATGTTGAATTTCTTTTTAATAAGTATTAGGTTTGTGTGAATTCAGATGTGTGTGTGTGAATATTCTGAAAATCTAGTTTTAAAATGTTGTCCAATTTGAAAGGTAATTTGTTTCATTACAGTGCAAATTGTTAGATGCTTAATTTTTGTCAGTTGGCCAGTGTGGCTTGAGAAAGATTAAAGTAAACCGAAATATTGCCAGTATCTTATGGGTGTTATGTGGCTTCAGCTGTTCATCTTCCATGATTAATTTTGTTATCAGGACTGTTGAAAAGAGAAACTGAGCTATCTTTATTATTTGTATAGTGTTACTAAACATTCAGTGCTTTGTTCATTGTGTTTCAATGACATGCAAAGTGGTTGATTTCAGCAGCTGAGAATAAAAGTGCATATGAGATAATAAAGTTATATTGCTGAAGATGTGTTGAAAAGTTTGGGGCAGTGGGTTCTGGTTTGTTTCAGTTCCATCAAACGACAGTCCTTTGCATCCACTACTGAACTTATCAGTTGCTCTGCGGTGTAAAAACATAGTGACTGACATACTGCATTACAGTTGATAACTCATTTTTGTTTGAATGCACACGGGTCGATCATGCTGTAGCGAATTAAGCCTGATTAGAAGATTATGAATGTATTAAGTGTCAAACTAATTTCAGATTACACTGTCAATTACACTTTCAGAAAATTATTTTTCTCATCATATGAAAACCCTAACTACATTTCTTCATAGTGAAGTTATGGACTGGTGAAATTGATTGGCTGCTGATCAGCCTTTTTGAGAAATTGGGGTTAAAAATTAGCTGACTGTATACTCAGAGCTTCCTTAGCGATCACTGAAACTTGTTTTCCTCGGCCTATTGTCGTCCCCACTCACCCATCCACTTGTTCCTTTGATTTTCTTTCTCTTGGAAACGTTTTTTTTAATGCTGTACAGATTGTGTTAGATGGCCATTTACATTCCAGAGACTGTTAGTATTGATAAAATATTTTTCAGAAGACGTTTTTTGTGTAGTTTGTGAGATATTGGCTTTATTTATTCTTTTAGTTGTAAGATGGGAGCTGCCGTAGACATGTGTGAACATCAATTACATGAGATGAATATAGCAATTCAGTAATTGTGAACTATTATTACATGGGATGAATATAGCAATTCAGTAATTGTGAACTATTATTACATGGGATGAATATAGCAATTCAGTAATTGTGAACTATTATTACATGGGATGAATATAGCAATTCAGTAATTGTGAACTATTATTACATGGGATGAATATAGTAGTCTGTTTTAAAGTTCCTAATTGTGCACTTGGTCATCAGGATATTTCAGAGCACAGATTGTCTCAGCAAAATCTTTATTCGGGAAGGCAGTCATAAAGCATACAAGAAAGTATGTAAAAAAGTAATTTTTAAATATGACTAAAAAAAGATGATTTTAGGAACAAACAACAACTTTGTACTGATGATGTCAAGACTTTAGAATGAGAAGGGGGGATTGAGAAGGTTAAAAAAAATATAT
Organism: Conus ventricosus; assembly: GCA_018398815.1. Lineage (NCBI taxonomy): Eukaryota > Metazoa > Mollusca > Gastropoda > Neogastropoda > Conidae > Conus > Conus ventricosus. Next base: position 9,582 of record JAFLJL010003296.1, on the reverse strand, counting down.
ATACATGCATTTTAGTTATAGACATTCTTCAGGTAGTGTAGATGACCTCCTTCTTAGTCTTCAATGTTCAACAGTTAAGCAGTGGAAATAACATGCAGGGCAGTGAGTCTTTTGATGTGAACTGAAAAGGAAACTGAGCCACAGCTGAACCTTGGGCTACAGGAGTTGAAAAAAAGCTACAGAGAATAAAGGCATGCCAAATGAAAAAAAAGAAAGAAAGAAAAAGACAAAAAATGAAAAAAAATCGTAAAAAAAAACCGAAAAAAGATCATTAAGTTTGAAGAACAATATGTGCAAAAAAAATCATGAAGTTTGAAGGACAATATGTGCAAAAAAAATCATTAAGTTTGGACAATATGTGCAAAAAAAATCATTAAGTTTGGACAATATGTGCAAAAAAAATCATGAAGTTTGAAGGACAATATGTGCATTTCTCTGTGTCCAGGGCGAGCGAGGAGAGTCAGGACTGTGTGCTGCTCATTGTGGATGCTCTTCAGACGGGCATTCAGTTCCAGAGAGGCATCGCCGATGCCTGGCTGAAGGTTGGTACACTCGGTGTCTGTGTGCATACATATGTGTGTGTGTGTGTGTGTGTATGAGTACAGTTAAATGAATGAGATGCCCCTAAAATTATGCCAGTTATTTTACCTCCCTTCCCCCCTGTCCCCAACTCCAACATTGCTGCCATTGGCATTAGAAAAGCGAGGTCTGTACTGGATATGGAGATCATCGATAGTAATTGAATTTAGAAAAGGAATTTTCAAAGACTGGAAGTCATGGAACTATTCTCAAAGTAACAGGAAATTTATGAAATAAAAGCCTTTAAGAAATGCAAATGCCTGTGTGTGTGTGTGTGTGTGTGTGTGTGTGTGTGTGTGTGTGTGTGTGTGTGTGTGTGTGTGAGAGAACGAACGAACGAACGAACGAACGAAATTTTATTTCACCAGGGTAATGAGATAAGCAAATTATACATGCTTTTTTCCACCCAGCCCTGGAAAGAAAAAAAAAAAAGAATAAAAAAAAAAACCCACATGGACAACACACAAGTCAATATGGCAACAAGGAGGAAAAAGTAAATACACCAGTCAACTTGCAAACTGTAAGAAGTAACAGACTAATACTACAAAAGCAAACGACAAGATCGTGCAAGCATCCATATGCGAGAGAAAGAAAGAAAGAAAGAGAGAGAAAGAGAGAGAGAGTGAGAAAGAGAGCGAAAGCGGGGGTATGGGGTGTGGGCGGGATAGGGGAGGGGTGGGGGGGGGGGGGAGAGAGAGAGAGAGAGAGAGAGAGAGCATGCTTACATGTGTCGGTGTGGGAAAAATCATGCAAATATGTGTCCCATTACAGACATGATGAACATTACGTTTATAACAGTAGGAGCACATTTCATGTGTGAAAATAGCTTTTTCGGGTTTGTGACAATTTACAACATGGCATGGAAAAAGTGAATGAAAAACCACGAACATGTTAACCTGTATGGATCCTGAAAGGAAACTTTTGATTTGGTCCTGGTTTTGCTTTACTGTAGCATTTTGGTATTTACATCAGCTGCAATTCAGACAAATGGATGTGACGTGATAGCTACGTCTAACGGTGTGAAAGGCCACTTGAAACAACAATTTGGCCAGAAACAGAAACTCAGTGTAAAAGTATCTCACTGGAAAATTTATTCAGTTATTCTGTTTTTTCAACTTTTTGCTCAGACGATAGATGGTGTGAAGGAGAAGCTGAGCGTGCTGGACCTGGTGATTCTGCTGATCCTGCACCAGACCAAGCAGCGCAAGGCGGTGGAGAGGTGGTCAGAAACAAGATCCGCGGTGGGGCCGTCGCTGAGTCCCTCCTCCAGACTGCCTTCCACCTCCCACAGCCAGGTGGGTTGTGACTTGGGTGTTGATGTAGAGGAGTGTGTGGGATAGGTGTGTATGTGTGTGTGTGTGTGTGTGTGTGTGTGTGTGTGTGTGTGTGTGTGTGTGTGTTTGGTGTAGTGTGTGTGTGTTGTTTGGTGTAGTGTGTGTGTGTGTGTGTGTGTGTGTGTGTGTGTGTTTGGTGTAGTGTGTGTGTGTTGTTTGGTGTAGTGTGTGTGTGTGTATGTGTGTGTCTGTGTGTTTGTGTGTCTGTGCATGGGTCTGTATGTGTTGTGTATGTCTCACTGTGTGTCTGTGTGTGTGTCTGAGTGTGTGTGTGTGTGTTGTGTGTGTATGTGCATGTTGTGTGTGTTTGGGGTGGGTTTGGACTGTTATTAGTGTGATATGTGGGTGTTGGTCTGTGGGTGTTTAGATGTGGTGTGTGTGTGTGTGTGTGTGTAAGTACATACAGATTTTGGAAAGGAAGCTATGGTGAGGAAGCAGAATCATTTACCTGTAGAAGTTATTGGATATCAGCTTTTCCATGGTTGGTGCTGTCTTCCATTTTGGGAAAAAAGTGGGGAAAGAGAATGAAAAAACTTTCCCCCTCAACACACTGTCCCCAGCAACACCATTTCAGTGAAACCCCACTTCAGAAACGGTTTTTTGAACCCCCCCTTTATCAGGATTTAACAATGAAAGGTCAAAAAACACCCATTTTGCACTGTACCTTTGATTTATGAGTAGAACACAAGAGTGTGAGTAAAATTGCCCATTTGTTTTGTCTTTTTTTATTTCGTTTTCAATATGACCCCAAAAACCCTTTGCAGTAGAATTATTGATTCGAAAAAAGTTTTCTTTGAAAATTTTGAAATGGGGTGTCTACCATCTTTTTTTTTATTGTCAAGTGAGGTCTCATGTGTCGGGAGCTGTGTGTTGTTGGTTATAAAGGGAAAGGGGCAAAAATGCTTTCACCAGAATGCAGGAAAGAACCCCAGAAAAGGTTCAAAATTTGTTTCTTATGAAAGACCAGTTGGAATCAAGGAATGATGTGTTTAAGCTTTTTTTCAAAAAAATTACTTTTTGGGTATTATGTACCATTCGGGACAAATTCAGGGCGTTAGCTGCCTGCCACCCGAAGTTTTTGTGTGGCTATTCAGTGTAAGCGTACGTGGTCCCCAAACCCCACTTCCGCCGTGGGAAAAGCCGGTAAGTCCCATACGTCTTCTCTCTCGGCCCGCTGCCCAAGCAAGAAAAGCTTGTGTCTGTTCCTTCTCTTGCCTTTTGGTTTTTTAGATACCTTGTTTTTGTTTTTGCTTATTTTTTGTGGCTTGCGCGCTTCCCCTTTTTCATTTTTAAAACGGGGGGGTTTTGGTTTGGTGTGCTTTATTCACTTTTTAAAAACCACGCCATTGCCTTTTGCCTTTGTTTTGGCATTGGACTTTGCATTCGGCGCTTTCGATTTTTCGAAAGCAACCCCCTCGCGGTTTTCCCCCTTTTTCCCCATTTTGGTTTTTTAGCCCCTTTTAAAAACGAATCCGGCCCCTTCCCTTTTCCCATTTGGACCCCCGTTCCCCTAATTTTTAGTAGCCCATCGGATTCCTTTTTCTTCCCCGGTCGTTCCGCCATTTTTTTTCGCCCGGCCAAAAACGCTTTACTTACATCGACCTCCCTCGATTTTCCCCTGATTCTCGTTGCTTTTTGACAATTTCAGTGTCTTCACGACGGGGGTTGAGCTCTTTCTATCCCTCAACCCCCTTGTCTCCCTTTGCGATCGTGCTTTCCCGGTTTTTTCCCCCACCACCAGTCCCCAACGGGTAAAGGAACAAGGCCGAGGCTTTCCCATCTTCGGCGTGCCCCTCCCCCGGAGGGGGTCGTGGTCGTTTCCCAGGGGGACAAAGCCCCCACACGAAGGTAGGTGGGTGTAGGGGGGGTTTTCCGTGCAGGGGGGGGCCCCCATTTTCCCGTTTCCCCCCTTAAACCCCCGGGGCGGATACACATGTCGCAAATGGGAACCCAAACAGCAGCCCCGTCGGTAACAATGGGCAGTCATTCCCGATGTTTTTCATTTGCTTCCTCCCAAGCCCAAATCCCCCAAGGGCAAGGCCCCCATAAAAGGGGACCTTCCCGTTAAATCTTCACTTCCCTGATGGTTCGCCTGTTCGACTTGACCGCGAAAGGAACCCTCCCCCACATGGCGCCGGCGTAATGGGCCCCGGGGGACCCTTGCCTACCCCCGGCAGGGTGGGATCGCGGCGGAACAGCACGTCACCCGATCATTGGACTTGTGCCCCTGCACCCCCACTAAGTCACATTAAGGACCTTCCCAAAGGGCCCCGGGTTTCGCCACTCCCGGACACGGGAGGTAAAACCTCCGGGGGGGAATGTGGCCGTTTGGGTGGCCCCCCCCACTGACCACAACCCCGGGTCAGGTAGCGGGCACGGTAGCTGGATCTGCGACCTCCCCCCCGCGGCAAACCCCCCCGATCGATGCCAATCCCCCCTAGGGGTACGGGACGTTGGGGAGCCGACTTTTTCCCCGCTCCCATTGGGGAAAAGTCCGCGGCCCCGTTCTCAGGAGGGGGATCGCCAGCGGGACCGGGAAACCCCCTTCCCTTGAGTTTTACGAGATTCACCACCCCCGCCCCTTCCAAGGCCAGGAAGGCTCGGCGATCGTAACACCCCCCGACCCCTCGCCGAAGGGGGCCCGGTGCGGACCCCACCCGGGGTTCAGGGAGTGCTCTCCCGGGGTGGCCAGGGTTCCCGGGGGGTCCCCGAGGAGACCTGCCCGGGCCTTCCACAGCCCCCTTTCCCCCCCGGGGCCCCGGTGGTTTATTCCCCGGAGGAATCAGGGTTTTGCTCGGATCTTCCCCTGACTCCTCTTTGGCCCTTTTGGCATCCCCCCCCCCCAAAAGGCGGCGACCGGGGGCCCCATTCCTCTGGGCGCTGTCCGTCGGCAGCCCCTGTTTTACCCCGTTGGGAACCAGGGGGGGTCGTCCTCTTTTTCACCCTCTTCCCAACGAGTTACGACTCCCACGCCCCCCTGACAGGGCCCTTTCCCCGAAGGTGGCCCTAAATTCCCCCCTTCACGATCAGACTGCCCCACAATTGGAGGGGGGTTTGATGAATTCCCCCCCCATCTGGGGACCTTTCATTTGGAGAGGGGCGCCCTGATTTGTTGTTGGGAATCCCCCCCTCTAACAAATCTTCGCCTTTCCCGTTTCATGGGTTCCCCCTACCCAGCGATCACGGTAAAAGGATAGCCCCCCCCCCAGCCATCACCCCTTTGTTGGGCAGATCGGCCCCCCTCGCCGGGGGTACAATCCTTCCCCCACCGGGGACTGTTCTTTTCACCCCACGCGGCCCAATAGGAGTATTCCTCAAGGACCCGCGTCGGGCCCCCTCATGTTTTTCTTCTTTTCTCCAAACCCGGCCACCAGGGAGATTGCCCTTTCCCCGGTGACTCAGGCCCCTCCCAACCCCCCCCCTCCCCCATCCACCCCCTTTTCTATCAAAACCGACAGATGGGCAGCGCAGAGCTGGCATTTGACCCACCCCGGGGCATGCCTTCATTGACTGTTCCCACACGAGCGGGGGAACTCTGGCCAAATGGGGGGGCTTTTTCCAGGTCTTCAGACCCCGGCGAACTGAGGCAGGCCCATGTTGATGCCCCCTTATCGTTTTTTGTCAACAAGAAGCTCCCCACCTGGGGGCGGCTGCAGCGAGCCCGGGTACTTTTAAATGCCTTTGGCGGAGAGGCGCCGCTACCGGCCCTCTTTCCCCCGCGCTAAGGCGGCCTTAAAACTGATTCCCGGGTAGGGCATGCTTTTCGGCGACTATTCCTCTGCGGGCATTTCCCATGCCGTGAGGGCGCAAACAGGCCGTTCTTTTGCGACCCCCAAACCCTCGTCAGCACCCCCCTTCTGACCATTTTTTGTAGGGCCCTACCCACCCAGACCCGCCCCACCCCAAGCAGCGTCCTGGGCCGCCAAACCCCTACGCCCCAAACGAAAAAAACCCCCAAAAGAAATTTTTGGGTTGGCCAACAGGCCCGGCCCCGGGGTGTAGCGGACCCCCTTCGGGGGCGGGGGTGTCAGTTTCCGACACATCAGCCCTTGCCCCCCTGGAGGCAGCTGTCCCCGGGACGCCCACCCGTGGGGGCAGGGGGTTTAACCCTGGGTGGTTTCTTTTTGCAGGAGGGTTCCCTACCCCGGGGGCCAACCCCTCCCCCCCTGTCCCCCCTCCTCCTTCACCGGGGACCACCCACCGCCCCGGGGGAGGCCCCCTTGCTGGAAAAGAGGGGATTCTCCGCAAGGGCGCCATCAAAGAGGGACCCCACCCCCAAACCCCCCCGGTTTTTACTCTCGCCCCTTTGTATCCCAAAGGGCCCCGGGCGGGGTGGGGGAACCTTTGACCTTTTCCCCCCTTTTAACAACTAGGAAACCGATTCAAAGGGACCCCGGCCCGAAGGGGGGCTCATCCCCATTGGGGTGGGCACCCCGATAGACTCAAAGATGCTTACTTCCCGATCCCTCCCCTCCCAAGCATACCCTTGTTTCGTCTGGCGGGGGGGGTGTTTCAATCAAGGCCCTCCCATTCGGCTCTCCCCGGCCCCTTCCCCTTCCGAAGGGAGTCAAGGAGTGGGCCCCTTCCAGACAGGAGGAATTTGCCTCCTTGCTACCTCGAGACTGGGGTCCTGGCCCCCTCTCAGCCCACCCAATCCCACCTCAAAGCTACTTTAGCTTTGCGCCTCTCTGGGGTTTTGTCACCAACCCGCAAAAGCGAGCTCTCGCCCATCGCAATTCACCTTCCCGGGCAGGCTTTGACACCCCTCCAAGTATTCCCGACCCCGGAGAGGTCCCCTCGCTAGTATTTTCATTTCCCCCCTTGCCTCTCTCCCTCACTTCGGCAGGCACTTTCCCCCCTCCTGGGATGGAGTCCCCCGTCTCCTATTCCCCCGGCAGAGTTCCAAAAACGACGCTTCAGAGGGAGTTCCCCCGGGCGTTGGTCCCAGCCCAAAGACGCTGAACCAGCCCCCCCCCTAGGGGCCTTTGGTTTTGTTTGGGCCGGAGGGGGCTCAGCCCATCCACCCGGCCCCCGGAGTTCCCACTCCTCCATCCCGGCCCCCGGAACTTTTCCCGAGCCTCCAACCGGGGTGGGGGCCCCTCTGGAGGCAGTCCGCTCGGGGGTTTGGGATCCCTGATGCCGTCTTCACACAAATCTGGAAATGGGGGCGGCAGACTGCCCCCCCTCCAGTTCCAGTCCTTGCCCCCCGATTTGTTCCTTTTTACGGAACACTTCGGTTTGTTTCATAAAAAGGGGGGGGGGGGGGGGCACTCCATCGGGCCCCTCCCTGTACAGAGGCCCTCCCCCGCTGGTGTCACCGCAGGGGGTACCCCTTTGCGCGAGGAACATAGCGGGCCCCAAAAATCCCGGAGACTCTTCGCCCTCCAAGTCTGTTCTCCACACGGGGAAAGGACCCTCAGCCCCCTTACCCTTTCAACCGTGTGGGGAAATTGGTTTCCCCAATGATCGACCTCTTTGCCACACGGTTCAACCTCTTTTTTTTTCCGGTTGTGCCCCGGGCCGGGCCCCAGGTTACGCCATCCGGGCCCCCTCCCCTTCCCTTGGTGGCCTCATAGTTACGCCTTCCCCCCCTTCCGATCCCCCCAAGGGTCGGAAGGGAGACCGAGAGACCCCGGTCATTTCATAGCCCCCTGGGGGCCCCCCTTTCCTGGTTCCCGGACTCAAGTCCCCCACTCACGAAACCCCTCTCCCGTTAACCCAGGTGGGCTCTCAGGCAACCCCGTTGGGCCCCCCTCCGTCCCAGGTTCTTCACCTCCCCGCCCGGTTCTGTGTCGCCCGGTGCAAATCCAAATCCCCCCCTCGAACGGGCGGTCCCCTTCCGTCCTCAATACCTCTCCCCGCCGGGGTTCAGGGAATCGAACCGCCATGTCCCTCGCAGAGTGCAGGATCCCCTTTTTTGACTGCAGTGGAGGAAAAAGGGTTTTATGGTGCAAAGCCAAATTTGTCCCCAATTTGCCCCCCAACATCCAATGGAAATTTCCCGCCAATTAACCTTCTGCTACTCCATCAGGGGGTACAGGTGGGGCCCTCGAACCACCTCCAAATGGCCGGACCTTCCTTTGGAATGATTTCCTTCTAGAGAGTCCCAGAGGGGGGGGTTCTTCGGGGCCCAATCCCTAGGTTTCCCTTTGGGACCCTTTACTGTTTGATCCTAATAAACCCCCTTTGAGCCTTTGTCCTCCATTCCCTTTTGACTTTGTCCCGAAGACTACCTTCCTCCTCGCCCCCCGCTTCCCCCGAGACGGCGAGGCGAGATCCATGCCCTTAGCGGGGACCCCCGAACATTTTCCTTCCAAGAGACGGTCCGTCCGTTAAGTTTTCCGAGTTCCCAGAAAACCGGGCCGGCAGTCCCTCCCCTTTCCTCATCATCCGCCCGCTGGGGATACCTAGGGGGGCACCCCTTCGAATTTGCCTTTGCCTTCTCGATTTTTAAACACTAGGAAAAAGCCGCGCCCCAGGGGTTTGCAAAGACTTTTCATTTCCATCAACCCAGTAAAACCAAAAAAATTCAGCTGGCCCGTTTTTGGGGGGCTCCCAAAGAGGGGGGGGCGAACTGCCTTTTCCCCGGGGTTTCGTGATGTCAGTCTTACCCAATTTGATCCTTTTACTGTGGTCTTTGATGATGCATTGAACATAAGGAAAAAAAACACCATTATCCACTTACTTCACAGACTGTGTAGAAAGTTTGACATTTGCCATGGGAGGTAGATATTTATATCATCCCCCTTTTCTTTTTTTTTTTAATCAATAACTTAAGTTGTGCAATGGTATGATGACATTTGTAATTCTGTGATCTTCATTTTCTGTGTTGTATGCTCTTTATGAGGGGCATTTGTCTTCAAACAGTAAGTCATAAAGAAAAGAGAAAGAAAGACAGATGGAGGGGGAGTGGGGATGGGGGATGAAAGAACAATTTTAGAACATTTTTTTAAAAACTTATGTTTCATGGAGAATGTGCCTGTTGGATGTTTCGGTGTTGGAAAGTTACATATTTGAAAAAAAAGACAGACATTCATGAACCTGTTCTTCACTGACTGTTGTGGCAGGGAACATGTATGATGGTGGCTGTGTTGGAAAGTTACGTATTTGAAAGAAAAAGACAGACATTCAGGAACCTGTTCTTCACGGACTGTTGTGGCAGGGAACATGTATCATGGGTGGGCTGCGTGCAGATCATGCAGAGCAAGTTCAAGGCCCTGTTGTCGCTGGCGGAAGTGTTACTGAAGTCTCCGGAAGTGTCCCTCTCCTACATGGGCCATGTTCTGTACAAGCTGGCGTTCCCTGCCCTGGACACCTACTGCAAACAGGTGGGAGAATTGGTTTGTCTTTCAGCTTTTTTTTTTCATTAAAAATTTTTTTTCCGTTGATTATGCATATTTTATTGGCATCGTCTTGACACTAAGCTTCAAAACCATTTCTTTAACTCTTTCATCCTGGTTGTCTGTTGGACATTACTTCCCTTATTCCTATGTTTCTTAGTTACAAGCAGTACCCTTCATTCCTGGGTTTCCAGGAAAAAAGTAAACAAAGAATAGGGTGTGTACTTCTGATTCTTTGTGTGTACTGGTGTTTCTTACCAGACTATGGCATGTCATACACGTTGTGTACAGAAAAGGTGCCGGGACATTTTGATCCGGTTTTCCGACAC
>JAFLJL010003295.1:0-20695 GCA_018398815.1 Conus ventricosus | reverse complement strand
CCCCCCTTTCCCCAGGACAAAGCGACGACACCGACTCGGCACAGGCAAGGGCACCCAACCCGAGGACCTGGATTGACTCAAGTCACCTCACAACTAACGGCGCTGCCGCCCCCTCAAGGAGTACGTCCACTCCGACGAACACCAGGGACCGAAGTGAAGCTACCCCAACGCATTCCCTGGTGGGAAATCAAGCGAACTCTACTCACAACACAAAACAGCGATTGGTCAGAGCAGCGTTTCCCTCCGCCACAGCTGACACACCTGACCAACGGACTAGTTATTGCTCGTGCAACAACACGACAATTACCACAACTCACAGACTTGACAACACCAACAACAGCCGATATCCTGCCCCGCCTTCTCTGGTGTAAAAACCAAAGTAACAAAAGGGTAACAATCGGGAACGAAACCAACCTCCCGCTTCCATCCCTTCAACAAGTGAAGATTGGAATTCAAGAATATTGTATGTCTTCTTTCCCAGCCCCCTACCTAGCCTAAACTTCCCCCTTAACCAAACCCCAAATCTTACACACGCACGCACGCACACACACACATATACACATATGCACACGCGCACACGCTCTCTATTCTGAACTACCATTACTCCAAACACATGGACGGCTGATTTACTACCGCCGATCGGTGACACACCCCCCTGCCTAAGTTTTAACTACAGGTTAAAACAACAAAAACTTCTTACTCGATCGGCGTTTACTCACACCCTACCTATAACAATCCAACTCCACACCACTCACTCTGTCCTATTGTTACTTTTTATGCACCCCAACAACATCACTTTTAAATACATCATTAACCGCAGAATACATTAATAAAACCTGGTCTAACTGCCTCAACGACCTTAACGCAGACACTTACACGCAGCCGTTACACTACGCTCTACATAAAATATTTCATAACTGAGGGTGCTCTGACCATGCACGACCGCTATGCAACACGTGCTACAAATTACCACACCCCCAATAACACTTTGCTACGTCATTCTCTTCCAATGAAATGACACATGCATATCTTCGACAATGTCAACTTCTCATGACACAGTAAATGGAACTTACATATTCTTCTCTCTCTTCTCTCTCTCTCTCTTCTCTCTCTCTTTTCTCTCTCTCTCTCTCTCTCTTTTGCTTTTCGTTTGCTTTTGTAGTATTAGTCTGTTACTTTTTACAGTTTGCAGAGTTGACTGGTGTTATTTACGTTTTCCTCTTTGTTGCCATATTGACTTGTGTGTTGTGCATGTGGGTCTTTTTTTTTTTTTTCCCCAGTGGCTGGGTGGAAAAAAGCATGTACAATTTGCTTATCTCATTACCTGGTGAAATAAAATTTCGTTCGTTCGTTCGTTCCCCTCTCTCTCTCTCCTCTCTCTCTTCCCCTCTCTCTCCTCTCTCTCTCTCTCTCTCTCCTCTCTCTCTCTACGGCAAGCGACTCAAGAAGTCTGCCGCCACATTGTCCTTTCCAGACACGCCTGCACGTAAACTGGAATGGCTGCAGCTGCCGTGCCCACCTTGTGATCCTCCCACTAGTACTCTGGACTCCACATATTGAGTGTGTGGATGTTAGTGAGTTTCCTCCCTATTGGAGGATGTCTCCCCCTTGGAGAATATAAGCTTGCTGAAGGCTCATTTTGAGAAGCATATATTTTATTATTTTTTCCCCATCCACCCCCCCAAAGCACATACTGTTAGTTAGGCAGAATCATCTACCACTGCAGATATGAATGCGTATTCCCCCCCTATTTCTTCAATCTAAGACATAAGAGCAGCTTTTTTTTTATAATACAATATTTTTTGCAGTCATTGCAACACCAAGCTGCTCTGTAAGTTGCTGGAACGGTGCTCGGTACTTATCCTTGGAATTTATTAGTGTCGCTGTCAAGGTCCGTGAATAAAGGATGTGAGGGTGGAAGAGGAGAGAGGGACAGGCTGGGCACAACACCCACCGACCACACACTCAAACCACTCGTGGAAAACAAAATAAACCAAATAAGCAATTTATTAAATTAATGAAAATCTCATTCACTGAGGGCGCAACTGAGTGTGCGACCAGCAGCACGTTTGTGGCGCTCGTGATGTTTGTCAATTATTACAGTGTTAATGTTTCTTTTGAAGCCAGGGAAGGTGCAGTGTGTTAGTTAAAGATAGTACGAAGAATTTGGTGAAAACGGATTGTTTGTAGGTGAGACAGGCTTGTCAGCATGAATGTGTAAAGTAAGTACAGCGAGGAAGAGAGAGAGTGTAGTGAAAGTAGCCATTTTGAAAAAAGCTTCATGTATGTTTACAGTCGTCAATTTCTACTCAGTAGGCAGAGCGCTGGACAGACAGTGTATGGGGGTACACTTGATTTGAAAAGATCTCCCGATTTTTGAAGATACGCAAAAGAGGAAATAGGGGAGGGTGGTTAAAAAGAGCCAGGAGGCGTTGTTTCAAACTTCCCCTTCCAACTATCGTGTTTGGAAATGCACAATCAGTCAGAAACAAAGAGACAGAACTTGCTGCATGCATAAAGTATCGCCATGAATACAGAGAAGCAAACTTGATCTGTCTGTCAGAGACGTGGCTGAAGGAAGATCACGGGGACCCAGACATTCCCGTTTCTCTTACCATAGACTGGATCGTTCTAGTGAAATCACTGGGAAATGTAAAGGGGGCGGGGTTTGCGTGTGTGTGAACACAAAGTGGTGCACCAACGTGACAGTCAAGGAATCTATGTGCACTGAAGACATAGAACTGATCAGTGTTGCCGTCCGCCCTTTCTATCTGCCTAGAGAGTTCAACCAGATCTTCGTCACAGTAGTTGTACGTCCATCCCAGGGCACATGTTGAGACTGCTCGTGAAATGATCACTGCTGTGGTCCAGAGACTGTCTTCAGCCTCCCTGATGCACCCTCCTTTGTGATGGGTGATCTCAACAAATGCCGCCTGACCAAGTCTCTGCCTCACTTCAAGCAGTACATCACGTGTTGCACCTGTGCTGAAATCACCCTGGACGTGTGCTATGGCAACATTCCGTCTGCCTACCGCTCCCGACAGCTTCCGAAGCTGGGAAGGTCGATCCACAACATGATCCAGTGGTGCCTGTATACAGGCAAAAGTACAAGAGGGTAAAGCCTGTTGTCAGGACAGTGAAGAAGTGGACAAAAGAAACGGCTGAGGAGCCGAACGGTTGTTTTGAGTGTACAGACTGGGATGTCTTCCTGAATGACGACTCCCTTGACTCAGCTGTGGTGATCTCTGACTACATCAATTTCTGTGTAGACATGATCGTTTGACAGCAAACAGGTCAAAATATACGGCAATAAAAAAACCGTGGGTCTCAAAACAGCTCAAAACACTGCTGAACCAAAAGTGGAAAGCCCTCCAAGAGCACGATGACTCCATGACAAAGGCGGTCCAAACAAGATCGACAAGCAGATCCGGGAAGACAAAAGGCAATTCAAGACCAACTGGAGAATAACTTCAGATCCTGTGACTCCAAACAATACTGGAAAGGCATCGAAACGATCACTGGATACAAAGCAAGAGGCCACTGCTGCAAGTTCATGAGGATTTAAGCTTGCAGAAGAACTGAACGAGTTCTACACGCGATTTGACAAGCACGACCTAAAAAGAGCAGCAGAAGCAAGCCATGGAGGAAGCCCTGCTCGTCCTTCACAACCAGTACACAATTAGGGAAGAGGAAGTCCGATGCTGTTTCAGGAAAGTCAGGACCACACTGCAGCTGGTCCTGACTACATCAGCAGCAAGACCATCAAAGCCTGCAGTGATTCCTGGCGCCTGTGTACTCACGCCTGTCCCAAAGATCTGTAGACGAGGGAACCATCCCCATCATCTGAAGACCTCGATTATTGTTCCGGCCGCCAAGAAGCCTTCCCCCAAAGAACTGAATGACTACAGACCCGTGGCCCTGGGCTTTCGGTACCATTTAAGTGTGCTGAAAAGATAATACTGCAGCTGCTGCAAGCCGAAACGGGTGTCAAGCAAGACCGTCTACAGTTCGCCTATTCAAAGAACAAGAGCACCGAGGACGCCATTTTAAACACTGCTGCATCACTTGTACAGTCACCTGGAGAACCCAAAGTCATACGCACGCCTCTTGTTCATCGAATTCAGCATCGCATTCAACACCATCCAGCCCCATCTCATGGTTGAGAAGCTCCTGAACAGTCAGTCAACCCTGTCCTGATCCAGTGATCTTTAGATTTCTGACGGGAAGACCTCAACGAGTACGGGTGGCAAAGAACTCTCCAACACAAAAACAACCAACACAGGAGCCCCACAAGGTTGCGTCTTATCGCCAGTCCTGTTCACTCTCTACACCGCAGACTGTCGCAGCAGAGAAGTCGACCCTGCTGATTAAATTTGCAGATGACACCTCCTGACGGTCTCATCCAGGAGGATGATCGCCCATACTTACAGGCTGCCAGCAACTGGTTGATTGGTGTGATTACAACTTCCTGGAGCTGAATGTGGCCAAAACGAAAGAGTGGTCATCGATTCCGAAGAACCGCTGTGACACCCAAACCTCTGAACTCAATGGCCAGCCAGTAGAAGTAGTAGGGTAAGGACGCTTCACCCCTGTTTGAGGACCTCGGAGAGGACCTCCCCCGGTGTGCGCAATACGGCAGTGTCGCGGCAGGTGGGGGTGTGTCAGGGGGTGGGGGGTTGGCAGGTGGGTGGTGGCAGGTGCGTCGTCGGGGTCAAGGTCACGTGGTTTTGTTTTTGTTTTTGTTTTTTGTCACGATGATCACGCTCGTTAAAAAAAAAGTTTTTCTTGTTTGCTGACGTAATGGGGTTAAAATAGATGGGGGTGTGTCGTGTTGCTACGCGCGCGTGCGGATCGGTGTGACGCCGTGTTTGTTTTTGTTTTTGTTTAAAATTTAAATGTTTTCTCGTTGCCGCGTGGTTGTCCGCTGACGTAGGCGTGTTAGACAGAGCGGTGGTGATGACAGTGATGATGATGCGATGATGAGCGTTGTTCCATCAAGGTCCCCGTTGACTGTACCTCGTCCTCGGTGTTGATAGGAGCCAAGTAGTATATCAAACAGGAGGCCATTAAAGATGAACGACGCTCTCTGATCGAGACACCATTTGGGGGTTGCTCTTTATTTCGAGAGTGGTCGAAACAGATTACAGACCACAAACGTAGACGGAAAAACAAACAGACGACACACAGACAGAAAAACACAACACATAGAGGTGGTGGCGATGGCGGTGGTGACGGCGGCGGTGTTAGAGAGAGAGAGGGGAGAGAGAGAGAGAGGAGAGAGAGAGAGAGAGAGAGAGAGAGGTGAGCAGCAGCTGGGTGTCCACGTGCCGTATTTGAAACACGCGCGAATGGTCAGCTGGGTGTCCCACGCGAGGTATTTGAATCACGCGCCAAGGGCGAAGGCAGGTGTGTCAAGGACAAAGAACAAGAACAGCTGCGGGTCATTAATCAATACTACAGAACAAAAGACGCGTGGGTGGGTATTTGAAACCGCGCCAAGGCCGAAAGGGGGCGTGTCAGGAACAAAGAACAAGAACAGCTGCGGGTCATTCATCAATAGTACAGAACAAAGACGCGTGGGGTGGGCGTGGCGTCGGTTATAATGAGACCAATCAGCAGCTGGAACAATGGGACAAAGGTGACGGTACCTCTGGGAAGGGAAGCGACACAGAAGCGGATTGGTCGAGCACTTCCCTGATAAAAAGACAGAGGTTCTTTGTCTTGTATCAGACGCACAGAGACTTCGCTGAACTCATCGCTATCCAGCTCCCGTTGCCTTTCGTCAACGAATTACCCCGAACGATCACGTCTACGCGAGTGCCAGAAACATGTCTGCGCAGAAAGAAGAAGATACCCAGACATTCAGCTTCTCTTTTACCTGTCATGAGTGTCCTGCTGTGTTTTACCGACAGAGCCAACCGCAACCGCATGTCCGGGTTTGCAACACGAACGACGGATCAGCCATGTGTGCCCCGTGTGTCATGTTGGTTTTGGTCGCAAAGACTACTGGACCAAACACATGCGGACCACGACGGTGGAAAACCAACACCGAGGAAGACGTCAGGGGTACACGCTGGGGAAGGAAGCGCAAAAGTGACAGTGAGTCTGTTTCTTCATCCTTTTTTCCGACCCGAGAAAAGATTGAACACACAGCGTAAAGAAAAAACAGCTGTTAGATCATTTATCTCCGGATGTGAAAGAGATGTATGACAAATATTGGAAGCCTATCAAAACCCATAAGCGCCTGGTAAAGTTCATCTGTCTACACTTTGTTTTGGGACCTTCTGATGATTCTCCCAAATGGGATGATCAGCTTTTGGATGTTTTCCAATGAACAAAACAAATCGTTTTAAAATTAATTTTTCTCATTCTTTTCTTCTCAGACATAAAGAGCAGGGAGAATCTGTCTTTCTTTCACGCCTCGTGTAATAACCACAGGGCTCTAGACAAGCCTCGGCTCATCAATACGAAACAAGATTTTCTGTCCTTTCTTTCTGACTTGCGTGATCATGACATGTTGGGACTTGTTCAGAGAGAACGGCCCAACTCGCGTTACTCTGTTCAGGCCATCATGTCTACATCTTTCTATGTGTACCCGCTACCTGACTTTCCCATTGGTTGTGGCTGTGACTAAACTGCCCGACTACATTGCCAACAATCGTTTTCTGAACACGCTGCAAAAAGATGAAAACTGTGGTTTTGTTTACAACGACGGACTTTGTTTCTTTTCGTTTGTCTCGCTCTCCACCAAGGCGCTTCTGTACATACCCTACAAAAACAAACCAAGGCTCTCTATGAGCAGTGGGTAGGGTATAAGTCACCCACCATACATTTTCCAGGCATTACTCGGGTTAGAGTTGGGATCGGTTTGAAGCTCTGTTTCAGATCAATGTAGATGTGTTTGAATTTGATGAAAAGCAAACACCCCCGTGCCTCGTTCCTTGTCGTCGCAGTGATTACAAACACGCAGACACGCTTAAAGTGTTGGTGTACAAACATCATTTTATGCACATCATTGACATTGACAGGTTAGGAACAGCGCTCTAGCTTGTTCCAAATGTGGCAAACTGTGGCATGCGCTTAGGGAGCTAAACAAACACGAGAACACGTGTCAAGGCAGTCAGACTCAACACACATACAAAGGAGGGGTGTACACACCACCGGAATCGGTGTTGCAGCAACTCTGTCGTTATGGTATTTCTGTTGATCCTGATTTCGTTTTTCCTTACAGAGCTACTTTTGATTTTGAAGTGTTCTTCGAGACCGATGACTTACCGCAAACGAAACAAGCACACTCCAGCACGACATACGCAGCTAGACACGTTCCCTCTCTGTCGCTGTCGCTTCCAACGTACCTGGGTTTGAAGAGCCTCGTTGTTTCGTGAGTGAGGGGGACCCCCGCAAACTGGTTGACACCATGGTGACGTATTTGGAACAGATTTCAGAAACCTCCTTTTCTCTTCTCCGTGAACATTTCGAAGATGCGTTTGATACGTTAGAAGCCATGATTGACCCTGCACAGGGTGACGAGTCTGTAAACTCTCACCACATTCCCGCACGTTCCTTGAAGAAAAACTGGAAGAGAAACCTCACGAACTGCCCGTGGTGGGGTTTAATTCTTCCAAGTATGACCTGAATGTCATCAAACCTATTTGATTCAGGGGTTTTTATGGATACGTCTGCTATGACAGACAACGTAGAGGAAATGAGTCGGTCCAACCCAGACGGGTTTCATGGTGCTGAGGAGCTGGGGGAAGAGGAAGAGGAGGAGGAGGGGGGAGAAGACGAAGAAAAGGCGAGGGAGGAAAAAAAACAAAAGTCAAAAAGCAAAACCCTTTCAAGTTTGTGGTGAAACGCAACAATCAATACATGTGTATCGCCAGTCAGAATCTCAAGTTTTTGGACATTTGCAACTTTTTGGCCCCTGGATTTTCATATTCAAAATATCTCAAAGCGTTTGGGGTGGAGGAACCAAAAGGGTACTTTTGTTACGAGTACATGACAGTTTGGACAAACTGAAAGAAACCTCTCTCCCACCTCACGCCGCCTTTTTCAGCAAACTCAAAAATGAAACATCACGGACGAACAATACGCGTTCTGTCAACGCGTGTGGGAACAAAACAAGATGACCAGTTTAAAAGATTTTCTTGTGTGGTACAACAATAAGGATGTGGCGCCGTTCATGCAGGCTCTTCAAGCCCAGATTGACATGTATTCGCGTTTAGGCGTTGATCTTCTGAAAGATGGTATCTCTGTTCCAGGCATCACACTGAAATACTTGTTTCAAACCCTATCTCCCGGTGTGTACTTTTCTCTCTTCAATGAAAAACAAGAAGACCTACATACGCTGTTGCGTGACAATATTGTTGGTGGTCCCTCCATTATCTTTCACAGATATCACGAAAAAGACAAAACATTCATTCGTGACAATTCGGACAAACCTGTTCAGTCGGTTCGAGGCTATGACGCCAATGCGCTTTACCTATGGGCTATCACTCAGCCCATGCCCGCACAACACCCAACGGTTAGAAGACGTGAGACGGGTTTTAAGGCAGAAAGAACGGACGTGTATGGTCAGCAAGCGAGAGAATGGTTAGAGTGGACGGCGCACACAAACAACATACACATACAGCACAAGTTTAACGGGAAAGAACATAGTTTAGGGCGCAGACACATCCCGGTCGACGGTTGGGACTCGCACATGACACGGTGTACCAGTTTCATGGCTGTTTGTTTCACGGACATGACTGTCATCTCACTCGTGGCAAACACATTAACCCTGTGAACGGGAAACCGCTCACAGATCTCAGAGAAACCACACAAGACATTACCAGCTATCTTCGTGAGGATGTGAAAGTGACTGTGGTAGAAATGTGGGAATGTCAGTGGCAGGAAGAGAAACGACACAAACCCACACATCAGACACTTTTTAAAAACGCGTTTCCGTCTCTCAAACCGTTTCGGGGTATGGCTTCTATCACAGAACAAGGTATTTTGAACGCTGTCAAAAAATGACACTCTGTTTGGTCTGATTGAATGTGACATTTGTGTGCCCGACAGCCTGAAAGAACACTTTTCTGAACTTCAACCATCTTTAAAAACGCGACCGTTGGGAAAGACAACATTGGCGAATACATGCGGGAATACGCAGAAAGCACAAACTCCTGAGTCGCCCACGTCGCACTTTGTTGGGTAGCTACTATGGAAAAAAAATTCTTCTCGCCACCCCTTTACTCAAATTGTACTTGGAGCATGGTCTTGTTGTGACCAACATCACATTAGTCATTGAGTACACACCCAACCCGTGTTTTCAAGGAATTTGGTGAACGGGTGTCTGACGCGCGTAGAAAGGGGGACCTTGATTCATCCAATCCATCTTGGCTGAAACGTTCAAATTGCTCGGTAACAGCGCTTACGGCAAAACTCTGACCAACATCGCCAAACACAGGGACATTCACTACGTCACAGCTGACCAAGCACCCAAAACTGGTCAATGAAAGTCGGTTTCAAACACTGACCGAGCTAGGAGGTGATGTCGTAGAAGTGGAAAATGAGCAAGAAAAAAATCAACTGGGCACTCCCTTTGCAGATTGGATACTTTGTCTATCAGTACGCAAAATGCGATGTTAGAATTCTATTACGATTTTCTGGACAAATTCGTGGACAGGTCAGACTTTCAACTGCTGGAGATGGACACAGACTCACTCTACATGGCGCTTAGTCGCGAGAGTTTTGACGAAGTCATACAACCATCTTTGCGCCAACAGTTTTACAAGGAGTATCACCAGTGGTTTCCAGCTGAGGCGTGCTCACAACACACAGCGTTGTTCCAACACACACGCACCGCGGGGCTAGCGTGGAACCCCACACACTGCTCTGACTGCCTTGCACGTGTGCGATATGACAACGAACACCGGGTTTGTTCAAAACAGAATACACAGGAGACTCGTTTGTGGGACTGTGTTCAAAAACCTATTTCTGTTCCGGACAAGAAAAAGACAAATTTAGTTGCAAAGGACTCAGCAAACATCACAACACGCTCACCAAAGATGTTTATCAACGATGTGCTCACACACAGGAAAATGGCGGTGGTACAAACACCGGCTTCCGTACAGACGGAAAAGCTATGTTCACTTACACCCAAGATCGCAAGTCTCTTTCCTTCTTCTACATTAAACGCATCGTCGCTTCAGACGGAATCTCCACCTTTCCAACCCCTGTCTAGCATTCTCGGTTTTAAAGCCATGTCTGGTAACGTTCCAATGCTGTCGTCTCTATAAATGATCTGACAGCTGTTTGAAAACTCATTTTTTCAAGTGATATAAGGGCTGTGTGTTCAGTCTAAACAAATTTTTTGGGAAACATTCCCCCACCTCCTCGTTGGTGTTTCCTGGGTGATTCTTAAAACTATGAGGCTGATTAAAGTTAACGTTTGAATACTTTATTCATAGTTTTCTTCAGCCTCATAGTTTTAAGGGTCAGCGGACGGGGGAAAAACACGACTCACGCTGTCTGTTTCATTTTACTTTTTGTTTTGTTTTCCAGATGCGGTTCATTTCACAGCACTACCCAAAAGGTTAGCGGACAGGTGAGTCAATAATGCCTATGAGTGAGGTTTTTTTTTTCCTTCTATGTGTTTCAGTGGCGCTGAGACAGAGTTAAAATAAATCAACACACACACACACACACACACACACAACACACAACACGATGGCGTTGGGACTTACCTTTTGAGCTGTTTGTTCACACCATCCGTAGCAGACAAAGAGAACAGACTCCGTGCCGGGAACCCTCACACACACACAAAGAAACAAAAGCACCAGCACATCTGCTACAAGTAAAGAGAACAGACTCCACAGTAGGGACCAAGCACACCAATGAGCGCCATTTTCGAAGCTATTGTGAATATCCAAACGGTCACGATCAACGCACCACAAAGACTCGGAGACACACCTGGTCAGTCTCTCCTTGTTCGACGGGTCATACCAAATGGCGACGCTCACCCACCACAAAGACTCGAAACACACCTGGCCAGTCTCTGCCCCACTCGTTGTCCGACGAGTCAAGCCGCGCTCAAAGGCACACACACACACTCGACCACGACACACACGCGTGTTCACAACCACAAAGAGGAGAATGGCCTTGGTCCCCTGTTAACAATAGATGATCACGGTCAGCGTCCCGAGTTTCACCGGTGGGCGAAGCGACGCCGGTCGACCTTTTACAGCTGTGTCCTGAGAACCAAACCACAATGACAGAGAGAGAGAGAGAGAGAGAGAGCGCACACACACACACAATGACTGCAGGTGGGTCCGCGTGTTGCTGTTCACAAAGAACTGCGTCCAGTGATCCGTTGACGACAGGGAGCCAAGCGGTATATCAGACAGGAGGCCATTAAAATATGAACGACGCTCTCTGACTGATATGCCATTTGGGCTTGTGCCCTTTATTTTCTTTTTGGATCATACAGTTCAGGGAGGACAACATCCATAAAAAAAATACATTCATTTAAAAAAACTTTAACGACAACAAAAGTACACAAGAACATATGTTTTCACAACCAATATAACTGTTTATACAAAGTCTGTACAGTCGACAACATCGCACACTATTATTCAAAAGTAGACACCAGCGCTCCATCAGTCTTTCTTCAAGGCCAGGATGTAGGGATCCTCGCTGGGGCAGTAGTAGTGGCACTGGGAAGTGTAGGGTTCTGTTCTGGGACTGCGTGGCTCTGTCACAGCGGTGCAGGACTCCGCCACAGGGGTGTGTGATTCCACCATCACACCATCCGTCGTTCCGACGTCAGGGGGAGACGGGCACCAAGCAGTTGGGTCTTCTTTCGTCCCCTTCCTTTTGTTTTGGGTCCCACAACACCAGCTTGGACTGCGGCTGTCTTGAGAATGTCCAGACCACCCGCGTTGTCAGGGCGCTGCTCAAACAGGGTGGGGGTTGGTGGGAAGTCATCAGGTTGTTCACACTGCCTGAGATATCCAGCAGGAGTCCTTAGAGTCGAAGGGCGAGATGGAGTACAGGATGGTACTGCTGCTGCTGCTCTTGGGGTAGTTGCGTTTGAATTGTCCACAGACAGAACTGATGTTTGGTATTTTGACGTCCGCCACCAGTTTATTCTTCAGTTTGACCAGTCTTTCAAACTCTTGCAATCCCAGTGACAGTCCTCGCTGCGCCCTGACCCGACGACCACCCTTGGTGTTGGTTGGTCTCTTGTAATGGTGCACATAAAATTCTGACAACCCTTTGCCACGTTTTGACGGTAGCAAAAATGTTGCGTCCCAGCGGGTAGAGTGTAGGCTCTGGCTCCTTGTTCTTCATGGTACTGGTCGGTGAAGACGTTGTTGTCAGCGCGAGCGGCGTAGAGAAGGTAATAACGACATGGTGGAGGCCTCTCTTATATAGCTCGTGTGTGTATGCGTTTACACAGACTGGTTTAAACCCGCTCAGACCACCTCAAACTGGATATTCAAACAAACCAATCAGGAAAACGAACGGTTAGCCAATCAACAGTTCAAGATTTTGGTTGTGTTTGATTTAAATTTTATGAGCGATAAGACTGACGACTTTGTTTTGAAACTCTAGAGGGATTTTGTTATCATGCCAGGCTTCGGCCTTCAAACTCAGCCAGTTTAAACCTTCTGGTACTTCCTACGATAACAGAAGATGAGACCATGTGGAAGAAAGACGATCTCTGTCGAGTCTCGACCACAAGCGGTCTCCAAGAGTATGAAAGAAGCATGTGACACATTCTCCTTCCGCATCCCTACACGCTGCTCAAACTCGGCGCGATACATTGGTAACAACTCTGTGACAAACAGATGGATAAGAGTCAAGCGCATCTGAGCTTTCATTTTTCAATCCCAACTTTAACTTCCTCCAGAACCGTCTCCATTGTGAGTCGCAGTGAAACGTGTGTTGTATGTGACACACTCCCTACGTTACAACGCTTTTAAAAGACTTTTTCTGTGAACAGAATGAATAAATGATTTTCACTTTTTGATCATTGGTCCTCAGTGTATGGGGGTGGAACACGACAACACTTGGGGAAGACTGTGACCGCGACTTTTTTCTTAAAATGAAATACAGCACATAGTACCCACAGGCTGAGCTGGTCAAGTCTTGAATAAGTCTTTGGTTAAAACGATAACTGAAAACTGTGTTTCAACATAAACTTTTCAATGTCTGGATACAACGAAGGGGGTAGACCAAAACTGTCAAAATATTCTGCTTTACCACGACCATCAAACCAAACACTGACCCAATGTTCTCCGGGTCCAGAGCTGTGGTCGGTGTTAATCACCACGGCGACGGGTCGTTGGGTGGTAAAATAGAGAGGGAGCTTGTTCCCCGCATATTATTCCCAAAGACACGTCGGGCGTGAATGTCTTTAGTCAACACAGCGACAATGTCCACACTATTCATGTTGAAAAGTCTGTCAGCACTTGGCGAGCGCGATCGATTTCGATCATACTGTCCAACTCTGCATACACAATCACATGGACAGGTTCAGCCAGAGCTTGAGAGAACTTCATTTCCAGACGAAGTGCGCCACTCCTGACCAGTTCAAACTGCTGGTCTCCATCCAGCAAACTCGGAGTCAGATCAAAAGCATACAGGGTGTATCCTCGATCATAATCTTGATACTTGATGGTGTTTTTCCAGCGTCTCTGTTCACCACCCCCGTGCCCAGCATCAGACTGTGGTAGGCCCTCACAAACTGCCGCTGTTCAAAATCGGGGTCAGGGCCTTGGCAGGAATCTGGCGTCCGTCCATGTACAGACACAGGAAATTTAAGTTGGCGTGTTGAAAGTGGAATGGATTTCTGTTGTAACCGCCCATTGAATGCCGCGCTGTGTACAAGAGCGACGACGATCTTGTTTGGGGTCTGACTGAAAGAGGTTGTCTTGGATGGCGCTGAAGTTGCCTTGGGGGATAGCGAAAGTCTTCTGAACGATTCTCTTTAGAGGGTACTTGCACGTACCCCTTTCCAGCGCCTTTTCGTGAGCCAAGGAAACGGCCGGATTCAGTTTCACTTTGCGAACAAACAGGGAAGCGTGAGTGATGGGCACTTTTATAGGGCGCACCCGCACCACCATCATGTGCCATGAGGTTGAAGGCGTTTTTGGAGGGGATGAGTCTGAGTTTGACGTCCACTCCGTTGATCAGGTAGCGTTCCTGGAGCATCATATCTGTGTGAAGGCGTCCCAACATATCCACTTCTCCACTCCCAGCTGCAGCTCACGTCGAATCTTCAGGCCGACATTGTTATCCCTTGGGTGTCCTCAAGACGACCGGGTGTGTCAGAGAAATACAGACTACTTGTCAAATGACTGTCTTTCGCATCCTTGCCGTAGTTCAATGTTGACTCGATGTACGCTCGATAGGGGTAAGTGTTGGTGCTGGATGAAATCAGGGTGTCGTTCAGGGAGACATCCACCTGAGAAAACAGGCTATGGAGCCAGTTGTTGACAGGGGCAACGTCAGTGCCGGCGTCAAGGGCTGTGCCATCGGCTTTTGTCACTTTAGCGCGGATGTGGAGATTGGTATTGCTCAGATCCACGTAGTCTGAGGTGGCACCGCTGATATGGAATTCAATGGGTGCCCCGTGAGCCAAGGTTGCTAGTGGATGATGTTCTACAAATGCACCTTCTTCTACCGCTGATTTGGGTGACCCATACAGAAAACAAGTCAAGTCCAGTATTTACACTTTCACGCGAATGCTGGTGTAGCAACGACATGGTGTCTATCCAAAATGTCTCGAGGAATCCTGGTGGTCTTCTTTTTCTTCCCCTTGCCGCGTCTGGAGGACCCACGCTGGTTGAGGACGCTAATTTTATACGCCTCCTAGCGGGTTCCCCCGGTGGTGTCGCAGGGCCGGTGACTCTGCTCACGGCTTGCTGCAACAATCGTTTGCCAGCCTGCTTACCCCGGTGCTGGAGAGCGGACTTCACATTTTGCCCAGACAGCACATCTTGCGCGAGCTGCATGCCAGTTCGAGTCCCTTCCTTCAGTAAAGCCTTTCCACCACTTTTTAACAATGGGATGAGAGTACGCCCGAGTCCTCCTAGAAGGTTTCCAAGTCCTCTCCCTCGGTAATTTCTTCCCCCTATAAACACAGGGAGCCCGTGACCAGCTTGGGCGCAGTAATAGTCTTCATAAGCTTTTCCATCGGTGTTCAAGGGAACGTGACGCACCATCTCTTAAAGGCCGTCAGGTCGTCTGCGTCGAAAGTGAAGCGTCACGATGGTTTTCCCTTTGTCAAATGACAGAGGTTTGCCCGTGTCTTTGGTTAAAAGGATTTCACTGTGTTGAACTGGAACCTACTCAGAGGAATATAGTTGGGTTTTTCAAAATATGATGTACGACTTCAGTGCTCTGATTTCCCAGTCGGGACAATTTCGGAGCAAGGGAACCATCACATCACCAACAGGACGTGGTTGAACCAAGTCGCAGTAGACATAGACACCCTCTAACCCTAGTTGGAGATGTACTTGGTTTTTACTTTCATAGACACCTTTCCCAAACATAATGTCTCTCTCCAGACCCAAGATATCTCTTAATGCGGGGCTGATCTGGAGAACGCTATCAGCCTCATACAGTCTAACTGTCACTTTTCGGGTAGCACGATTATAATGCAGTTTGATGTTGTCTTCTTTTTCTTTCTTCACAGACCCTCGATAAACTTGGTTTAAAGCATGCGTCAAAAATTCTGCTGATTCATACAATCCCGCAGGTAGTTCTTTCCACTGTTGATCTGACTCTCCATCGGGGCGAAAAAGAATCCAAATTTCTTGTTCTTCAATGTTAAAGTACGTGTTGCTGAACAGAATTTCAGACAGGCCCACTTCGTAATCTCCGTTCAAGTCACACGGTTGAGGCAGTTTGGTGAAAAGTGACTGGCGTTGTTATCGGGGTAGTACGACATGGAGCTGTTGCTGGGTAGCGTCAAGTAGAACATACTGGTTTCAGTGGGTCGTTGGCCGTGGGTCGATGCTAGGGTTTGGAAGGATGTACCGAGACAACTCCAAGAAGAGCCACCCACAAATTGTCCGCTCCTTGACCGCGACTCAGATTTAAATAGAGACACACCAACCACCACATAAACCAGGAGCGTCTGACAACCGAAAACAATTTCACTGCGAGGAACTCGTCGTCCAAATACACGCCACAACGCAGATTTTCTGGACCCGTGGAGAGTGACGGTTTCATCATCATGAGTCAGAGCTGCTTCTGCTTGGTTCTGATCAGGCATGGTCAGTGCGCGTAGGTGGTCAGTGCGGACTGAGGAATCCATGAATTGAATGAAGAGTCATAGCCATACCATTTGATTAAATATTCACGCTGTCCATTACGTTTTTTTGCGTTGCTTCAAGATCGCTTCAATACGATAAATCTGTTTCTCCCCCACTTTCTGTATCTCCTGGTCATAAAACATTCCTTGAAGCTCTTCTCCATGATCGTCTTTGAGAATGTAAGTCACTGGGATGGTCTTTTTTATTCGACTGACTGTGAAAAGTTCTTCAGACCAAGAAGGCAAATAACCTTTTTTAAATGTCTTCCTCGTTTTACTGATGCGTACTCGATCGCCTAGTTTCAGTTTAGGGTGAGGAGAGGAGGACGTAGGTTGGTCGCTGTTGTACAGAGTCTGCCATACATTTTCTTGGTTGTGTGTTGTCACTTCTGCGGGAGCACGCTGGATGCTGCGGTGAAACGAATGGTTGTATGCCTTTACCAACTGTGGGTAAAACTTCCACAAATCTCAAAGTATTTTTTCTGGTAAAGTAGCGCCCGAGCTTCTCTTTCAAAGTGCGATTCAGTCTCTCTACCACAGAGGCTTTCGTATCCTCGTTTTCTGTCACAAAAAAAGTGTATTCTTCTTTCCTTCAAAAACGTTTGAAATGTTTTGTTCAGAAACTCTGCCCCTTTGTCTGTTTGGAGTTTGAGGGGTTTCCGACCCTGTTCAAGGATGCGTTCAAAGGCCTCTACCATCACAGGGCCTGTCTTGTTTTTCAAAGGAACGACCCAAGCATATTTAGACAAGACATCGATGACTGTCAGCAGATAGCTAAAACCATCATTGTTTTTCTTCAGGCGTTGGACGTCAATCAGATCAGCTTGCCATTGATGGTCCATTCCCCCTACAACAACACGCCTCCTCTCAAACTTGTGTCGCACAGGTTTATGAAGAGTATAAGCATCTTCGTGACTCAACCATTCTTTTAGCACAGACTCTTTTGCCTTCGTTATACGTTTCAAGGCGTGAACACCACCAAAAGATCCAGGGCGTTGTGGTGTGTAGTAAGCCTGCGCCAACATTCTGTTCTGTTTCGATATGTTTTTCTTATTTTTCCGCGGAGCCATTTCGGGTGTAGTCAGTAGGACTCCCAAGCCATCAAAGGCGCCGTCTTGCTTAATCTCTGTTGTTTCGGTTCCGTCTGTGTGTCTTTTTTTTCCAAGAAAAAGGTGTCTCCCCTTCCAACGGGTCAGAGTCTTCTGTACCTCGTGGCTTCCTGATCGATGATAAGGCGACGTTTCTCAGTGATGGTGGGGGTGTTGGCATGGATGGTGTAGAAAACGCGGGTTGAGGGGAAGAGGAACCTGCGCGGACAGGTCCTTCCGTAGACTGTGAAGAATAGGACAGGGTGCCCGGGGATTTGTGTTGTCATAAACTTCCAACGGTCGGGGTTTCCAACTAATCTTGGGGGATGTTGGCATCACTGAGAGCAGCGGCAAAGGATTTCCACCCAATAGGTTGGAAGTGGCGTCGTTTTCTCAGCACATCATTGACCAAATCAACGAGGTTCGAGTTTTTAATCAGCTGTCCTCGCCACATGATTTCCCCTCGCTGGTTCCATTTCAGATCTGGGTGATTCTGAACGCGGTTTTTTAAAAATCGCTCCGCTTTGCTTTTCATCGTTTTGGGTACACTCTCCACAACATCCTTCTCCACGCTCGTCCACGTGGGAGTTGACGCGTCATCAACAGTCTCTGGTTTCTGATTCGGGTTGGGTTGAGCGGGTGTTTGAACAGTCACTACTCCCAGTGGTTTTTCCTTAAAACTGATCAAAACGTTTCAAATATTTCCAAAGGGTCTGTGATACATATTAGCCTTGTCTTCGGCGCTTGTATCATTGTTCTCTAATATATCACGCATCTGCTGATCCATGTCCCTAAGACTGTCAGATGTGGCATCAGGGAAATGGAGGTCCGCGAACAGAGTCTAGCACACGAGGATCCACTAAAATCATTTTCTTCGTATGCTCCATGATGTGGTTACAATCCCCCAGTAAAGCTCCGAGCACCCCCAGGGCAGGTTTGATGAGGGCACCGAGAAATCCCCCCTTCTGCAAGATCTGCTTCTTTCTCTTGCTGGATGTTCCTTTCTTCGCCAGGGAGCGTAAGCTCTGCTTGTATCTGCACAACTGTTTCTTCTGGGCAGGAGTCAGTTCTCACGTGGCCTTTTAAAAAGTTGAGGGAACATTCACTCAGGGCGTTGATCAAATCTGGCGAGGCCTCTTTCAGGGCCGCCTTAATAACAGCAGGCTTGGCACCACACAACAACTGCAACATGGGTAGATTCCTTCTCATACGCGCCGACATGGTGGTGAAGAGTCAATGTTCCGATCGCAAATAACCGCGTGTGTAGATGGGGGCTCGCTTTTAAAGACCCACAAAGTCTCACTGAAGGACTACCACCACGAAACGGAGAGGGGTTACTCCAGCGTACACTGTATCAAAGACTTCACAGTGTGTTATACAATCTCCACACATCCTTCTCTCCCTTTCTCCACCAAAAAGAAAAATATCGTTGCAGGTAAAACATGGCATATTGGAAGACGAAAATCATTTCTGCACATACACGACTTGGTGGGTCGGGGGTATAATATGTGTTCTCAGACGGAGATGATCGGGTGTCTCCTGACGAAGGTCAAACAACAAATAACCGTGGGGTTTGGATGTCGCGTCTTTAAAAGCTTCCTGAACGTACTTCAATCTTCCGGGATACATCTGTTTAGCTAAAAGGGTGATCTGTGAGGTGTCTCTTGGGTTCTTGAATACACCAGATAATGACTGTTCAAGCTGATGGTCCGTTGTTCTTTGTTTTTCCCAAACAGATTCGCACGATGTACATGACACTCATGTTGCGATGATGACTACCTTTCGTAAATAATTTTGTCACCCCGTTATCCGTTTTCGCTCATCAAGTCATCCATCACCACCAAACGTCGTTTCTGAACATCCCATTCTTCTACTTTGGGTAGTCCTTCGATAAAAGTGACTCCTTTCAAAAGATGATATCCAGACTGCCACTCTCCGTAACACCACACAATCTCATCGGGTGGTGGTGTCATTACTTCATGGATGTGATTTATAAACTTGTTGACCCAAACAGTTTTTCCACTTCCTGTTGACCAGCAATCACACAGGTAAAGGGATGTTCCACCCTTTGGGTCCATAACTTCTTCTGTTAGCGACCCACATTGACATTCTTTTTTATTCCGGGTCTACGGATTCCCTGTCATCGTCAGCATCATCCTAAACATCATTACCGCCGTCTCTAACACGTCTACGTACCACGCAGCAAAAACAAAACCACATCGATCCGCACACACGCACGCGCGCGCGCGCAGCAACACGACACACCCCCATCTATTTTTAACCCCATTACGTCAGCAAACACAAGAAAACTTTTTTTTAACGAGCGTGACTCATCGTGACAAAAAAACAAAAACAAAAACAAAACCCCGTGACCTTGACCCCGACGACGCCACCTGCCACCACCCACCTGCCACCCCCCACCACCTGACACACCCCACCTGCCGCGACACCTGCCGTATTGCGCAACACCGGGGAGGTCCTCTCCGAGGTCCTCAAAACAGGGGTGAAGCGTCCCTTACCCTACTACTAGTAGAGACTGTCAGCACTACAAATACTTAGGGAGATCATCGACGATCAGCTGGCTGGACTGCCAACGTGGATGCTGCTGCAAGAAGGCCAACCAGCGCCTGTATTTCCTTCGGAAGCTGAGATCCTTCCAAGTCAGCCAGGAGATACTGTCCCTCTTCTACCAGGGGTTGTCCAAGTGTCATGCTGTACAACCACATCTGCTTCTTCAGCAGCGCCAGGACAGCGGACACCAACAGGCTGGAGAAGATAGCACGGACAGCAGCACGAGTGGTGAAGGCGAACCTTGCAACACCAACCACCATCTTTGAGCGTGCTGCCATCAAAAAGCTGATGGCTATCATGACAGACACCTCCCACCCATCCCCTGCTGTGCAGTCTTGCAGGTCCAACAGAGAGGGCTCTCGGCGCCTGCGTTGTCCAAATGCCAGGACCACTCGTATGCGGAAATCTTTTCTGCCAACTGCTGTCAGGCTGTACAATGCAGCAACAGGACGAGGTGAAATCTGACTGCCTGCAGAGTGCCTGCATATATGCGTTCATGAGTACGAGAGTGATGTGTGCGCGCACGCACACGCACACGTGTGTGTGTGTGTGTGGTGTGTGTGTGTGTGTGTGTGTGTGTGTGTGTGCATGGAAGCCCCAACGAAAGAGGAAGCCAACGGAACTGTGTGTTGGAAAAAGTTTGGGGGTAGAAGGGGGAAATGGGGAAAGCTGGGTGTGTTTAAAACCCTGTGTAACTTAGGAAAAGGCCGTTTTTCCCCTTTTAAATTTT
>JAFLJL010003294.1:0-21920 GCA_018398815.1 Conus ventricosus | reverse complement strand
AGACCCCCGGGGGGTCTGCTCCCGACCTTCGGCCGGGATCCTTTGGCTGGTGCTATGGTGTTTAATTGTTAAAAAAATCATTATTAAAAAACTTTCATCGATCACTGCTCCTAACACAGGGGCTGTGATCGCGTTTCCCTCTCCAGACATAATCAGCATGGTTCATAGTATCATTGTGCAAGAGGAAATATTTCTACAAAAAAAACGCAAGATCTAAATCTTAACTCCTCCACTTTATACTAAGAAAGAGGACAAATTTCACACAGGATCATTTTCACTAGATAGTCGCAACGCGAAGCTACTAACTTCGAAACGTTACTATTACTGCTATCTATCTGAAATCACTACTATAATTTTCATAAGTTAGTAGTATTACTACTATCTTATGAAAATTATAGTAGTGTTTTCAGAAGATAGTAGTACTAGTAACATTTCAGAAGATAGTCGCCTGACATGCGTGTGTGTGTGTGTGCCATGTTATCGCCTTTACTTAAGTCCTAGTGTACACAGAATTGTTTCAGATCAGTATGGATCACTGTTTGTCTTTTATTTTCATGTTATCTGGATATGGGAAAAAAAATGCTTAAGGCACAGTTCTTTTTGCACCAACAGACGCACTTGACTTTTGACCAGTAAGGATCATCTGTATTTCTCCCAGATACCTGCCTGTATAATTGTTTGGATGCACACAACAGATACATGATTTCTGACCACTGTGGATAATCTTGTGTCTTTTTCAAGTAACCTGTCCCTAAAAGTCTTACTGTGCTGATGGATCATCTGTGTCTCACCAGGCAATATACTAAAATGTCTTACTGCACACATCACATGAAAAGAATCTCTAACCGGTGTCCATCAGCTGGTATCTTTTCAAGCTACATGACATGTAAAAGGCTTTAACACTTGCCAGTTCAGACATTTGATGCTAGGCTTTTAGCAGAACCCTGTCATGATTGTTTACTGATTATTAACTGAAAGTAATTGAGTATGGAAATATATTTATGTATTAAAGTCAGTAAATGTATTTTGATTTTAAATGATCAGAAAGAAGCAGAATCTTTCAACAGAAAAAGTAATTTTTGAAACAGTAACAATGGAAAAATACTGGAGTGTGGCATCAAATGTCCACATTGGAACAAACTGGTGGAGTTAATTAATGCACAGAACACAGCAAAATCAATTTTTCACCTGCACTATCTTGCATATCTTCGTAATTGCCAGTGTACTAGTCTTCAGCACACATTATTCACTGAATTGCATCACCTTATGCTTCTACAAGCAACTTGTTTGTGTAAGTCTTATTGCACACAACACGTGCACATGATTTCTGTTCAGTGTGGATTTTGCGTCTCTTTAGGCTACCTACAGGCAATAACTCTACTGCACACATCGCATGCAAATGATTTCTGACCAGCTTGAATCATATTGTGAATTCTCTTTAGACTATCTGACAGTCTAAAAGTCTTACTGCACACATCACATGCAAATGGTTTCTCACCAGTATGGATCATTTTGTTTCTCAGGTGACTTGCCTCTCTAAAATTCTTACTGTACACATCACAATAAAATAATTCTCACCAGATCATCTTGTATTTCTTCTGTATTTCTCCTGTGTAAAGGTCTTACAGCACCATCTCATGCCAACGGTTTCAGACATGTGTGGATCATCTTGTGTGCCTTCAGACCAATTGCCGATGTAAATCTCATACTACACACATCACATGAAAATGATTTCTCACCCAGTATGGATTCATCTTGTGTTTCTTCAGATTACCTGCCTGTGTAAAACTCTTACTGCACACATCACATGAAAATAATTTCTCACCAGTATGGATCATCTTATGTGTCTTCAGATTACTTGCCTGTGTAAAACTCGTACGCACACTTCACATGAAAATAATTTCTCACCAGTATGGATCACTTGTGTCTTCAGGTCACCTGCCCATGTAAAAACTCTTACTGCACACTTCACATGAAAATAATTTCTCACCAGTATGGATCATCTTGTGTGTCTTCAGATGACTTCCCTGTGTAAAACTCTTACTGCACACTTCACATGAAAATAATTTCTCACCAGTATGGATCATCCTGTGTCTCTTCAGGGCTCCTGCCCGTGTAAAACTCTTACTGCACACATCACATGAAAATGATTTCTCACCAGTTGGATCATCTTGTGTGTCTTCAGATGACTTGCCCGTTTAAAACTCTTACTGCACACATCACATGAAAATAATTTCTGACCAGTATGGATCATCTTGTGTCTCTTCAGATTACCTGCATGTGTAAAACTCTTACTGCACACATCACATAAGAATAATTTCTCACCAGTATGGATCATCTTGTGTCTCTTCAGGTCACCTGCCCGTGTAAAACTCTACTGCACACTTCACATGAAAATAATTTCTGACCAGTATGGATCATCTTGTGTGTCTTCAGATGACTTGCCCGTGTAAAACTCTTACTGCACACATCACATGAAAATAATTTCTCACCAGCATGGATCATCTTGTGTGTCTTCAGGTCACCTTCCCTTGTAAAACTCTTACTGCACACTTCACATGAAAATAATTTCTCACCAGTATGGATCATCTTGTGTGTCTTCAGATGACTTGCCTGTTAAACTCTTACTGCACACATCACATGAAAATAATTTCTCACCAGTATGGATCATCTTGTGTGTCTTCAGATTACCTGCCCATGTAAAACTCTTACTGCACACATCACATGAAAATAATTTCTCACCAGTATGGATCATCTTGTGTCTTCAGATTACCTGCCCATGTAAAACTCTTACTGCACACTTCACATGAAAATAATTTCTCACCAGTATGGATCATCTTGTGTGTCTTCAGATGACCTGCCCGTGTAAAACTCTTACTGCACACTTCACATGAAAATAATTTCTCACCAGTATGGGTCATCTTGTGTGTCTTCAGATGACATGCCCGTGTAAAACTCTTACTGCACACATCACATGAAAATGATTTATGACCTGTGTGGATCATCTTGTGTGTCTTCAGATTACCAACCTGTGTAAAAGTCTTACTGCACACATTACATGAAAATGGTTTTTGACCTGTGTGGATCATCTTGGTGTGTCTTCAGATTACCAGCCTGTGTAAAAGATCTACTGCACACATCACAAGTGAACAGTTTCTTCTTTCTTGGTTTCACCTTGACCTTGCCTACTGATGTCCCAGTTGTACTGAACACACCAAACCACTGATTTCTGAGCTGACCCTGATGTCCCAGTTGTACTGAACACACTACAAACCACTGGTTTCTGAGCTGACCCTGATGATGTCCCAGTTGTACTGAACACACCACAAACCACTGGTTTCTGAGCTGACCCTGATGATGTCCCAGTTTGTACTGAAACACACCAAAACCACTGGTTTCTGAGCTGACTCTGATGCTTGACAAGTGGAAGACAGGGTTTGTCATCTTCCTGTACAAACAGAAATATTACTTCATTATCAGTGTCATAATCATATTACATCACTACCATCAACAAACTGACCAGTTAATGATTCATCACACCTTATCCTTTTATCAGGCAGTCTTATCCAAAATCAACAGGGTAACGCACAAAGAAACAAACTGACCAGTTAATGATCATCACTCCTATCCTTTTATCAGGCAGTCTTATCCAAAATCAACAGGGTAACGCACAAAGGAAAGGAAAAGAAAGCAAGCCAGTATCTTTCACTGCGTTGATGTGAATGGATCAAAGCTTCAAGGATATCAGTAAAACTGACAAATGGTTCAATGAGCTGCTAGTTTCAACTCTCCAAGCGAGTGATATTATAATATTCGTAACCCAACATAACTACAGAGGGTTCAGGTGAAGGAAGGGAAAGGGGGGATGGAAGGTGGGGCTGGGAAGGGTGGGGGTTGGGAAGAGAGAGTGGAGGAGAAGGAGGAGAGGGGAGGAGAGGAGCACAGAGGAGCTCCCCTTTTCCCCTTCCATATCCCCCACCCTCAGCAGGAACTGAATTCCTTGATTGTGAAACCCATTTTGGTCACCTCTCCTGCACAGAACCCCCCCCCCCCCCCCCCCCACCCCAACTTACCTGCAGTATACTTGCCCCAGGCCAAATGGACCAACTTTACAGTCAAACAGACAACAATAACATTCACCATAGGCATCATGCAGAGAAAGTATTTTGCTTATCTGACCAGCTCAGAAAAGTTAAGGACTGAAGTGTCTAACCTACAGACACAGTGACAAACAGTCTGCGATATTGTCATAGGAATGGGAGGGAAGGAGATTTTGAGGTGGGGGGATGGGAGAGGGAGGCAATGGATTTCCGCAATATTATCAACAACAG
Organism: Conus ventricosus; assembly: GCA_018398815.1. Lineage (NCBI taxonomy): Eukaryota > Metazoa > Mollusca > Gastropoda > Neogastropoda > Conidae > Conus > Conus ventricosus. The sequence continues at coordinate 17,589 of JAFLJL010003294.1, read as the reverse complement.
AAATTCCCCACTCACTACCCACTGAACTAGTTTTATAGTACTTAGTCCAATTTTCCAGGATCCAGAATACTGTTGCTGATTTAGTTACTGTGTAAACAAAGTCACATAAACATAATATTATTCATCATCTACATCATATTATTATTCATCATCTACATCATAGTTATGCTCCTTCCCTCATGCCTTCACACACACACACACACACACACACACACACACACACACCACACACACACACACACACACACCACTGCCCTAGTTCCCCATTTTTTCCATCTCATATGAACTGAGAAAAAGAATCTTTGGAAAAAGGTATGGAACTTTTAATCCATCTTTTATTCTTTATCATTCTCTGGCTAATCAAGATGGCTTCAGAGTTTATTTTTCCTTTCAATCATTGTACAGGTGATTGTTTTGAATGAACAGTACAGGCATAGGTGCCAGCCACACTCACTTTGGGCAAACAGGATATTCACGGCATCACTGTCAGCTTCATTCAGCCATTGCCATCACCATTGTTTCTGATTTGGTCCTCCATGGCTGTGACCACATCACCTTCTTCATTAAAGAAAGCCATGATTCCTACACTGTCACAACACCTCACAGAATTTCACTTTCAGGAAAAGGCCTTACACAATGACTGAACATGCCGGAAACCCACTTATTTCTTCTGTTAAGAGATAGAAAACTCAAATCAGACACATATTTGAAACTGATAGCATTTGGATGAGGGAGGGAAATGGTAGGTGGAAAGGAGAGGGGAAGGGCTTACTTAGAAAGCAATGAGGGGAGGAGGGGCACTGCTTTTTATTGTTTTTATTTTCACATTTGTTTTTTGTTTGGGGGACTTAAACTGACGCAAGTGCATCAAGACTAAAAATCAACTTGACCAAATTAAATCGTCATAATGAACTAGTGCAAAATAAGTTCTACTGAAATGGAGACAGTAGTTTTTCCAAACCTGTTCATCAGCTGCTGGTCTGCTCCTGTCCTCATCTGTACTTGTCATGGATTCAGAGCTGACGGTATCACATGCTGCCATCACCATGACGTCTGTTGGTGCTTCTGTCCAGACATCACTCATGAGGCTTGCTGTGACAGCATCATTCTTGATGACATCACTGCTACTGCTGATGTTTGATGTGACTGGCACATTGCTGATGACATCATAGCTGATGTTTGATGTGACTGGTTCAGTCTTGATGACATCACTGCTGATGTTTGATGTGACGGTTCAGTCTTGATGACATCACTGCTGATGTATGATGTGACCGTTCAGTCTTGATGACATCACTGCTGATGTTTGATGTGACTGGTTCAGTCTTGATGACATCACTGCTGATGTTTGATGTGACTGGTTCAGTCTTGATGACATCACTGCTGATGTTTGATGTGACTGGTTCAGTCTTGATGACATAACTGATGACGTTTGATGTGACTGGTTCAGTCTTGATGACATCACTGATGATGTTAGATATGACTGGTTCAGTCATGATGACATCACTGTCAACATTAGCTGTGGCTGGTTCAGACTTAATTCCACAAACAGGTTCAATCTTAACATCAGTTATGGTGGTATTAGTATTACAGCATGACTGAGTGAAAACAGTGGTACGCTCACCCTTCACATCTGATACTTCATTACAAGCTTTTATTTTATGGTGTTCAAAACTCTCTGCTGTCGAAGAATCTGTCGACACAGAGAGCAGGGCACACAAATGCAAGATTTAAGACCGATGTCCGCCTTCCTTTCCTGGTAGTTTGCTGTCTGGAACTGGTGGAGGAGATCCCTCTTCACATCAGGATCAACTGGTTCAGCTTTAATACCTGGACCATAATCTGTCTGTCCGTCTGCTTCAGACTTGGTAAGGGTAGCTAATGGATTCTGACAGGTTGTCTCACAAACTGTTTTGGCTGGGATCTTATGATTCATTCACTCCAATCATAGATGGAGTCTGAAACAGAGAATTGATTGTCTGTGGTAATAATAATAAACCGTACTATTCCTCAATCCTAAATCATAATCACTAAAATCATCAAGCACCCTTGTCCTAAACAACCAAAGTTCAAACATTACATGTGTCATTTGTAGCTTTCAGAACGAAGTGACTGAGGGCAGAAAATGAAGCCAAATGTAGAAAGATAAGGGGTTAGTGACCGCCACAGACACACTGTCACTGTCAGGAAAGACCCTGTTGTGTCCTGTATCTGTTTGTCTGTATCTGTGTCCTGTAATCTGTTTGTCTGTATCTGTGTCCTGTAATCTGTCTGTATCTGTGTCCTGTAATCTGTCTGTCTGTATCTGTGTCCTGTAATCTGTCTGTATCTGTGTCCTGTAATCTGTCTGTCTGTATCTGTGTCCTGTAATCTGTATCTGTGTCCTGTAATCTGTCTGTCTGTATCTGTGTCCTGTAATCTGTCTGTATCTGTGTCCTGTAATCTGTTTGTCTGTATCTGTGTCCTGTAATCTGTCTGTCTGTATCTGTGTCCTGTAATCTGTCTGTCTGTATCTGTGTCCTGTAATCTGTCTGTATCTGTGTCCTGTACTCTGTATCTGTGTCCTGTAATCTGTCTGTCTGTATCTGTGTCCTGTAATCTGTCTGTCTGTATCTGTGTCCTGTAATCTGTTTGTCTGTATCTGTGTCCTGTAATCTGTTTGTCTGTATCTGTGTCCTGTAATAATGTCTGTCTGTATCTGTGTCATGTAATCTGTTTGTCTGTATCTGTGGCGGTAACTAACCCCTTTTCTTTCTAAATTATGTGTCACTGTAAACAAAGACAAAACTAAGGGAAAAAAACTAAAACAATATGATGTATCAGGACCTCTGCAATATCAATGTTGTGTAAAAGGCAAAGAAACCACCAAATTAAAACGGTAACATCCCATTGGTCTACTCCCATTTGGTCTACTCCCATTTAGGAGGGTTAGGGTTAGGATTAGGGTTAGGGTTAGGGTTAGACAAATGGGAATTTTCTTGCTACGAAAGGGAATTTCTGAGTAGGCGAAATGGGAGTAGACCAATGGGAACAAACCATTAAAACATGTCGCTTCAAGCCCTGCCCACCACAAAAGCGATATCAGGGCTGAAACACCATATGAAACAAAGTGACAGAATTCAAATGCAAAGTTAAAATTCAGCACCATTTATTTCTTGTCATCAAATGACCTGCGAAAAAGAGTGTAATATTTAAGTTCTAAAACATTGATTTCTATCCAAAAAATCGACTCCGGGGAACAACCGAATAAGGTCTTCAATGTGCTTGCTGTTAAGCGTTTAAGTCCGACATCATATAGCCAGACCTGCCAACCCCCTAAGAGACCAATGAGTAAGAATTGAAGGTCAGTGAGGCAGAAATGTGTAATTTCTGAGAGCTAAGAGTAATCGAGCGCGACATTTACCTTTTTTCAAACACGATGTGATGAAATTGTTCACACAATTTTTGTGAACTTTACTTTCTTCAAAAACAAGCTTTTCTTTTAAGTGTCACAAGAAATCTCTACAAATTATGAAAATGTAGAATACACTGGAAACACACACAAATCCCCTAAACCATCATGGCATGCACACCAAGCTTAATAGTGCGCCATAAACAACCTAAAAAATTGGAAATGAAATGAGGCAGGAACGGTAAACAATAACAGTAAACAAGTGGGGTAACGTTTGCTCCCATTTTATAAGGAAACCTAACACAAAGTAACTTTATTCAAGACTGGCACAACCTTTTAAACTTGAATAAGGTCAGACAAATGCACATAGACGAACAATCTTATCTAATAGTGGGGGAAAAAAACAATTGCAGGCCAACAACAACAACTGACTTGATAGTAATGACTTGGCAAAGATTTGGACTTGGGGGGGGGGGGGGGGGGGGGGGGGGGGGGGGGTGAAGATGGAGGAAACTGGGGTTTAAATGAAATAAGAAAAAAATACATAACCTAAAAAATGTTCTCCTCTGTTGCTGATTCTGTGCATGTGGGGGTGGCCAATCAGCTCTGTGGGGATTGTGTCATTTTTTAAGTATCGCACCACCCCAGGAAAGAATTTGTCCTCCCCCCCCCCCCCCCCCCCCCCCCGCTCCTTCCATCAGTCCCCAACACAAACGGTCCATTCTGCAGTCGAGATGCAGCAGCAGTTTAGGCTTCCATGAGAAGGGTCCTTACAATGTGTTTGTCTTTGTTCGACCGCTCTTCAACTGTTTTGGCGATCTCCGAATCTGAGAACGCTTCTGTAAAAAGCTGGGATGCATGGTCGGCTGCGCTGAGAGCGATGTTGTGCTCGACGAAAAATCCGGCCACCAATGCTTCAGCCCCAATTACCCTTTTCCTAATTTCATCCCTTTTGAGGTGTCTACAGTCTGAAAAAAAAGTGTTGATGCTGGAAGAATTCGGCGCATTAGAGGAATCGATGTGCTTGCGTGACTCAAGGTGACGCTTCACATCCACCATCCCACGATTGGAAATTGTGAAGTCCGACTCGCAAGTAGTACACCGTACACAATTTACACCTTTACCCGAAGGTCGTATGCAGGGGAACTTTTCCGAGTATTCTTTTCGGAACTTTTGACCAAGTTTTTTCTTTTTCGCATCTTGTCCAAACTTTCTACTCCACGTTTCGACATTTTGTGCTAAAACTTCAAAAAGACGCCAACTTCGCTGAATGGTAAAGATGGTGAAACAAAACTGCGCATGCCCGGAAATGCTTCTTGAAGATTACTGGTTTTATACGCACGGCGTCGTGCGTGTCTGTACATAAGCCGATTTTTTTCGTCCGTTTTTTTTTTTTTTTTTTTTTTTGTTGTAAACTTTCAATGCGTATTTTTTGGCTAAATGCGTAAGAATTATCACTTGGGCGTAAAAATAACGGAAATGCGTAATGGTTGGAGGTCTGTATAGCCCCCTGCATTCAATTAGAAATTGTCTCTTGCTGTGACATTCATCATAGGGGGTTGAAACGTGGCCCTTTTTTTACTCTGTAAAAGATGCAAATGACTTAAGAATGAATGGCCAGTGTGCAACTGGCAAAAAACTGTTTCTTCCTTGTGCCACCACAGGTAGACCAGGGCCACTCTTAGGTTTGGACAGATCGGGAAATGACTGTTGTCCATCTGTGTATTCCAGTCCTCTTGCCAGGTCTCTGACATAATCTTTGGTTTCAATCGAGTAGGGGATACATATGTTGGACAATTTCTTTGTTATGGCATTCCGGGCCCAAACGACCGCCAATTTCATTTCCCAAATGTAAACATGACTGGGAACCCAAGCAAGAACACCATTAGACTTCCCTTTCAAGAGGTTAAAAAGTTAAGAAAAATTTAGAATTTCAGGATGATGGAGGTTTTGGCAGAAATGGGCTCCAAAGCTGCAAGCAAACAGTCAAATCAGAAATGTCCTTCCTTTATATCTTCAGTGCTAGAACAAAGCTGACACTCAGCAAAAAATAAATTGAACAATCTGTGGATGCTTGATTACATTTGAGAATGGTTGGGGCCCAAAAGGCTGCACAAGCAACTTATCTTAGGATTTGAAACTATCCTTGTTTTCCATAAAAGGATGGAAATGTTGTACAGAGTCAGCAAACAATGCCCTGTATGCCGAGGCTGGTCAGCAAAACAATGCCCTGTATGCCTGAGGATTGGTGTGCAAACAATGCCGTATGCCTGAGGACTGGTGGGCAAACAATGCCCTGTATGCCTGGGACTGGTGGCAAACAATGCACTGTATGCCTGAGGACTGGGGGCAAACAATGCCCTGTATGCTGAGGATTTGGTGGGCAAACAATCCCCTGTATGCCTGAGGACTGGTGGGCAACAATGCCCCCCACCTGTATGCCTGAGGATGGTGGGCAAACAATTGCCTGTATGCCTGAGGACTGGTGGGCAAACAATCCCCTGTATGCCTGAGGACTGGTGGGCAACAATGCCCTGTATGCCTGGGGAAATGGTGGCAAACAATGCCCTGTATGCCTGAGGACTGGTGGGCAAACAATGCCCTGTATGCTGAGACTGATGGGCAAACAATGCCCTGTATGTCTGAGGACTGGGGTTCTTGAAAAAAGATCAAAGTGATTTCTGTTGAGAAGGTCTATGGAGTTATGTGGAAAATAAACAGAAATCAGGCACAACTCCTAGATCAAGACAGGCCTTCTGCTCATGTGGCTACTACCAAGTCCAAGCATGGGAACACAAAAAGGGTTTTGTCTTCAAATCCCTTTGAAACTGAGGACTAAAAACAGTCCAAAGCAGGGTTTTCCAGTTCAGAGAACAATTTGAGATTGTAGTTGAAGGAAAGTTTTCAGCCTACAGTTGGATGATGGGGGTTTCCCCCTCCCTCTGCAGGCTGTACACTGGGGTGGTGTGGAATGCTCCAAACAGAGACCAAGCCCCCGCAGGCTGTACATGGGGTGGTGTGGAATGCCCCAAAGACAGAGACAAGCCTCCGCAGGCTGTACACTGGGGTGGTGTGGAATGCCCCAAGACAGAGACCAAGCCCTCTGCAGGCTGTACACGGGGTGGTGTGGAATGCTCCAAGACAGAGACCAAGCCCTTGAGCAGAACGGGATCCAGTGTTTCAGGTAACTGGGTCTCACAGAGCTGTACAAAACACAGCCATAGTCAGTTTAGAATGGACCAAGGCTATGTAAAGGTGCAGCAAGTTTTCTCTTCAGGCTCCAGTCAGTGTGTGCTATGACCTGCAGAATGTTCAGAGATTTCTGACAAGAAGTTTTCAAGTGTTTAATGTGACTAAGAAAGCTGAGTTTTTGATCAAAAATAACTCCAAAAAATTTGGCCTCTTTAACAGCTAGAATCAAAGATTTCCCTGTTTGGATTTCAGGATCAGCAAAGAACTGGCCAAAGTTATGGAAGTGAATGCCCCGGGTCTTAGTAGCGGGAAAGGTAAAGCCAAGTCAATGCACGGGTCTTAGTAGCTGGAAAGGTTAAAGCCAAGTCAGTGCACCGGGTCTTAGTAGCTGGAAAGGTAAAGCCAAGTCAATGCACCGGGTCTTTGTAGTGGAAAGGTAAAGCCAAGTCAGTGCTGGGCCTTAGTGGCTAGAAAGGTAAAGCCATTTTCTCCCACCCACAGTTGTTTTTTAAATCCTCAAAAAGCTGTAGCCTAGCTGAACACTTGGCATAGAGGGCAAAATCATCTACAACAATGGCATCAAAATCATGCTGAACTGAATTGACAATGTTGTTGATTTTATGCTAAAGAGGGAGAAGACAGGTGTTCCTTTGTGGAACACCAAATCCTGTTTATGAACATCAGCGTGAGTGGTGCCACCCCAGTCTTGCAAGTGGCATTCTGCCAAAAATAGTTCACTAAAAAGTGGTAGATGACCCCAAAACAAAGAAACCCCCAAAAGAAACCACCAAAACTCATAACAACACCCCCAAATTAATAATGATGACAAAGATGAAAACTTTAAATGTTTGATAATAATTACCATGAAAATGATTGAATCAGATGATACAGCGCTTCTTGAGTGCTTTAATTCTGATGTCTGAAAGCACTTCACAATGACAAAGGCCAAACCTTGTATGTGAACTCAGACACAAAAAAACACTGACATGGATGTCTTGTGCTCCCACCCTCCCACTCCCAATTTCCCCTCCACCTTCCTCCACACACAAACACCGGATCCCATCCATCTCTTTTACCCTCACTCGCTATGCCCACCAAGAAAAAGTGCCAGGTTAACCTCTGTAAACTCACGTTTACCAGTATTTTGGAACTTGAAGAACAACGGGCAGAGCTTCCCACAGATACCAAGTTTGAGTTCAAAGTGTGTGGGCATATTTTGGGGTGTGTGTGTGGGGTTGTGGGTGTGCGTGTGCGTGTGTGTGTGTGTGTGTGCGTGCGTGCGTGCATTGTGTGTGTGTGTGTGTGTGTGTGGGGTGTGTATGGTTTTTTTATGTGTTGTGTGTGTACGAGTGTGTTCTGTGTTGTGTGTAGTGTGGTGTGGTGTGGTGTGGTGTGTGTGTATGTGTGTGTGTGTGTGCGTGTGTGTAATTGCACAGATTGCACAGATAACAAGTTTGAGTTATGTGGGGTGAGTGTGTGTGTGTGTGGGGTGTGTGTGTGTGTGTGTGTGTGTTGTGTGTGTGTGTGTGTGTGTGTCAAAGGGTAATGAGTGTGTGTGTTTTAAGTGTGTGTTGGTGTGTGTGTGTGTTGTGTGTGTGTGTGTGTGTGTGTGTGTGTGTGTGCTCTGTATAAATTTTATGTACTTCAGATAATTAGTATAAGAAACAAATTTTCTGTAAAATCATACAAGCAATATGATCATTAGTTCAAAATTAAAGAAAAATGTGTCCCCTGTTAATAGATGCTAAAGCCAGTAAAGGTTAAAGATAATGCTACCCAAAACAACATTTCCCTTTTTCTGCATAAAATACAAAATGCAGTTATTTATAAAGAAAAAACATATTCTGTCACCATGCAAACATTTTGTTTCCATAAAATGTTTTTAAAACCCAGGCTAAAACACACCTGGAATGGAATGATAGATTTTGTGTCTTTTTTGTTTAAATATGAATCAAGTCTGCATGTTTGAAATGAAAACTTAACAGACGGCACACATACACGTATACAAAATTTTAAAAATTTTAAACACATCTGAAAGTCATCAAGTATGGTTCTTGTGTATAATTTTTCAATCAAAATGGAAACAAAGTAGTGCTAAAATCTATTCTCAGTCAGTGGCTTAGTTGCCTTTCTTTTCCTTTTTTTTTTTTTCTGTTATTCTTAATAAAAATTGAAGCAAACACTAAAATTAAACACTGTATCTGGAATTAAACAAATATTTAAAGTGCACTTGCCTCTTTTTAAAAAAGTTACAAAGGCAATTGATACAACTGTTTGGGCAATCATTTTGTGAAATCTTTAATTTTTGCACCTCATCTGTGATTCAGAACTCCCAAAAACATGTTGGTTTATTATAATTTATTGGGACTAAAAAACAACTGCAGACATTTTCTTAAATTTCCAAATCTGATGGTCTGTCAAACACTAAGATCTTTGGGCTTTTTTCAATGTTTGCAATTTTCAATTATCATCCTCAATTTCACAAATTACTGCAGCTTTTCCCTTTCAAAAATTCAAAACCACGAAGTGACAAGAGTTGACAACTTGACCAAAGTCTTTCCCCGTAATGAAAACATTTTATCACATACACACAAAAAGTCATGACAAAACAGCTCCATGATACTGACTTCCTCAATTAGTCAAACAGTAAAATAGTAATTTGTCATTTGTGTGAAAGGCACACAGAGACTGCTGTATCTGCTGCCTACAAACGTTGGTATTGCAATTTGCACAACTGATCAACTATCCTATCAAATTCATTTTCACTGTGAATTCTGAGAAACTCTGTACCAAAATGTTGCCAAATCCTTGCTGATTTTCCCGCTGATGGCTGAAGTATGTGTTGCCTACATGACTTGTGCTTCTGATCTGAAAAAAAGGGAACTCAGGCAGTACCTTTCTGCATGGATCCCAATGTTCAAGCTCCCCACATGGGATTAAGTACACTGTATCCCATCTCTCGTTTGTACACAAAGACAAGTATCCTGTAAATTTGGATTAACCTCACCTTATAAGATATTACTGAATAGACAATGTACAGTCACAAAAACATTTAACAACACCACAAAACTCTGAAGACAGACATGGGGACAACCAACCTTCATGTACAAGTAGGAACACATAGAAGTTAGAAGTAGAACACTACTAAATCTGCAATTGTACACACAATGTACAATCAGGAAAATAGCTACCACCACCCCCCTGAAGTTGGCTGAAGTCAGACATTAGAACATGAAGCTTGAGAAACCACATTCTGCTGACAGCTTCATGTCCGGAAAAAACAACAACAACAACAAACAAACAAACAAACAACAAAACTGATTCTGAAATGATTGATTGTGATATTTACCAACGGCAGCATTATACAAAAGGTGAGTATGGTGGAGATGGAGACAGGTAAATGGATGACAATGATCAATTCAAGCTTGGGATGGTGGACATGGAAAGTGTGTGAATTGCTCAATACCATTTTTTTCTCTGGGACCTGGAGTCACGCCACAACACTGAAGAGGTGGGTTTGGGGTGCAGGTAAATACCTGGTAATCCTCTGCACTGTGTGCTCTGATATCCTGTCAGAATTAAACAATGCATACAGGAAACTTCCACATGATCTACAGGAAGGAAACAGTGGGACTGACCTGATGGTGGTTCTGGTTCTTCAGCGACATCGATTTCAATTTTCACCTCTGACATCACCGATGATCAGAGAAAGCCATGGGGTCACACAGTCTGTAGACACAGTTATACTTGTGTATTATCTGTATACAAATGACACCTTCTTAGGCCGATTTTTTTTCTTTTTTTACACACACCCCACATACAACACATTCACAAAATATTCCTCTCTCTCTCTCTCTCTTGTTTTGTTTGCTTGCTTGTTTGTTTATTTGTAAATTTCCTTCTGTTTCACCACCCATGTCATCATTACTTTTATGAATACAATAGTTTGCTTATCATTATCTTCTGAATTAGATTACAATGTTGCTATGTTGAATTGTCTGTATGAATGATATATGTTGAAATAATGTATGCATGACAAGGACAGATTGTAAGACTGGGCTTGGCCTAACATCTTCATCCCTTTCGTATTAAACTATTTAAAGATCAATCAATCAATCTCTCTCTCCTCTCTCTCTCTCCTCTCTTCTCTCTCTCTCTCTAGCATGCACACACTTGACAAGCATGCACACCTTGAACTTGGAATTTACTCCTTTCACCCTTTCCTTCTGTTAATGTGCTGTACAAACATTGTTTCCCCCACCAATGTTTCTCCTTGCTGTTGATTTGGTCTATTGTATTCTAGTCAATCTGGTTTACACTGGACTTATTTTGTCATGTACTTACCTTCAACTTCAATAAAAACTGGCTTAGACGGGCAATCAATCTAGAAGAAAAAAAATCTATTAAAAGTAATTACTATTTTGTGAATCACATGCATGCACTGATGCAGTCCCTTGATTCTATTTCAGTCATTGTTCTATGCATCAATGAAAACGACAGATGACAAGATGAAGGCACACTTTGCTAAAATATTCACGTAATGAAATGGAAGATATAAAGAAGGATTTCATTGATCCCGCCCCAAAGACGGGATGCACAACTTCCCCTGGCTGGATTATTTTCAGTTCATGATCCAATTGTGCAGTGATGACTTGGTGCCAGCAAGTCTGTATCTGATTCAATACACAAACCACTGTCGCACTTTTGGTTGGTTCATGACTTTTAAAAATGCTGAACGTAAACCAAATAATAATAAAAATAAAATAAAATTCGCTGGGTGAGAAATCGGCCGCGAGGCCTTTAGCTGATCTTTGGTCAGACACTAAAACTGCTTAACTAAAAAGCTATCCTAAACGTTTTTTTGATCATTCATCCTGATTTTATTACTTGTGACTTGTGATTCCCGCAAATAATTTCTTATGTGGTCGAGGTGGGTGGCTGAGAATGCAGGAGTCATTTGTTCCTTGAACTTGAAGGTGCTGTCTAGATGATTCTTTAAACTGTTCAGAGTTTTCTGCATTCACAATCTTGGTTTTCGAGCGAGTTCCACGTGTAGCTACCCTTATTGATGAAAAAGTTTTTGTCTGATGTTGAGTTTACTGTAGTTTTTCATTAGTTTTAAATTGTGACCTTTAGTTGGTCCTTGGGTGTTGAGTATGAAGGTGGAGGCACAATTATAGAGTCCATCATCCATGTGTATTATTTATACACCTCTATTAATTCTCCTCTGATTCTCTGTAACTATACTGGGTAATTTCACAGCCTTCAGTCTGTCCTCATACTCAAGATGACCCAAACCAGGGACATACTTTGTGGCTCTGTGGAGCATTCCTTCAATTAACTTTTTGTCTTTTTCTAGATGTGGGCTCTAACCACAGTTTGCATTTTCCCAGATGTGGTCTAACTAGAGCAGTGAAAAGAAGTCGCATTGACTCCGGGTCCAGGAAAACGTAGGATCTGCGGATCAATCCAGGATTCTGTTGGTCTTATTTACTTGCATTTCGACATGTTTAGAAAACTGCAGACCTGAGTCTATCAGGACCCCTAAATCTTTCTGCATTTTGCTTCAGCCAGAGGAACTCTTTCCTGATTGCGATGAGTTTTCATTGTATACTGATAATGATCATGGCCATTGCCCATGTGAAGAAACAATGCATTTAGTTGCACTGAAATTTTAATTCCCACCTGTCGACCCATTCAAATAACTTATCAAGATTTCTTGAAGTTTACAGTGATCCCAAGCAGGTCCAAAGATCTTCGTATCATCAGCATACATACTGCACAGGTTTTTCACCACATCTGGCAAGTCGTTGACATACAAAACGAAGAGGACAGGCCCTAAGAGTGTAGGTAGCGGCAGCCAAAATTTGAATTGCAAATTGCATATTTCTGTTTAAGATTTTTAGATAGAACTTTTAAAGCAAAACAAAGTAAAAAAAAAATTACTGCTCTATCTTTATTAGTTTAAGAGATTGACATGGCATCTTTGAAGCCTCCCAGCAAGAACACCATGCATGTGAGACATAAGATATTATGCATTTGGAGTGTGTGTCCCAAATATACTCTTAGCACACAAAATTTACAGGGCTGTCCAAAACAAATTGCCTCTTTTGCTTGTGGTCAAAAATGGCACTTCATGCAATTCGGAAACGTCAAATCGGCACGAGGTGCCATGTTTGGGGACAGATTTTAGAAAATGACCTCAAATAGTGACTTCTTTAGATTTTTTAGTTACCAGTTTGCTTAGACTTAGCCTATTTTTTTTCAGCTCAATGGGTCTGTAAACGTTCCATCTAATGAGGTGTAAATATGCTTAGAAAGGCCAAAATGTACAGTGGCAAATAGTCAGTAGATCGACAAAATTAGAAAAAATGGACATAATTCCTGAACTAATACAGATTTTCACTTCAAACTTGGTGGTTGTATTCTAAATGCATCTTTTGTCTTGTAAGTGTTAAATGACAGAAATCAAGCAAAAAAATACCTGCATAATCCATTTTAAATGATGCTTAGGGGACCTAAAATCCACAGACGTCAACAGGAAAATTGCAATGTTTTCCAAACCACTTGTCATATCCCTCTCAAATTTTAACCAGATATCTAAAATGGTGGTATGCATAACTTAAACTACTGAAAGTCTTCACAGACAAACTTTTTGCTTATTTAGATTGTCTTAATAATCTACTAACAATACTAGTGTAAAGATCTCAAACCCAAAATCATTATTTTTGAAAATGATGTCAACAGGTTCACTGATAGCTGAACTCACTGAAAAGAACATTCTTCACAAGTCCTACCTTTCAAATAACACCTTAGGTCACTTACAACAGACATTTCTTGAAAGAAGCTAATCACAGACGATTTTCAAACAGGAAACGTTTGAATGCGTCGTATCTCTGGCGTAGATCATTTGGCCAGTCCACAACAGAAGACCTCCCATGAAGAAGATGGGCCAGGGTGAGGTTGGAGGCAAACACCACTGAGGATTGATTGGATACACATCAAGTGAGTGTGGCCATCGGTACACATGGCGGGCATTGGCACCTCTACCCACAGTCACCTTGGTCATGAAGTTCACCTCCGCTTGATCCTCTCTCGGGAATGTTGTGCACTGCCCCTATGAAGAAGTCATCTTCAAAGTAGACAGCAATGAGCTCTTCTGGCTGCCTGGGCCCACATGAATTTCTACCATCTTCTCCTTGGCTTGTCCAGCATCATGACAGACGGGCTCCCCCTTCTGGATGGTGATCAGACAGCTCTTCCAGCATCTGTATGGCAATGTCACAAGGGTGGAGGTGTCCTCTGTTGTCACAGGAAGAAAGCCCATGGAGAAGGAGCCACTGGCAGTGGTAGCTTGCTGACTGATGTAGCTCTTCCCACTCCTGCTGGTTCCATCAATGTGCAAGTCCCAGTGCTCGTGACTTCTGAGGACCTCTGCCACATGAGACTTGCTGACCACATGCCCTTGGTCAGCAAAGCGTTAAAGCTGACCTTTGTGAGGGCAAATCACCTTCTGGAATCCTGGCACCACACAGCCGTGCAGCAGTTCTGATGACAGCACCACACCTGTGAGCAGGAACTTCAGACTCTCCCACAAGCTCCATAACTGCTATCTTTGCCTCCGGTTTGAAGTGCCCGTTTTCATTTTTGAGGCGCAGTTCTTCAGGATCTTGCAGAACTTCACCAGCATGTTGTTGGTCCAATAGTGTTGCTCCCATTTTTTCCTTCAGAGTAATTATCTTTGTTTTCAAATTTGATGCAGTAGTTTGGCTGCTCTTCAGTTTTTGTCTAAGCCCATTTATCTTTCTTTGACAACCTCCACTTTGATGTTGTTTAATTATGTGCTCTGTTTTTTCATATCATTTTCTTTCCTTTTTAGCCTTTTGTAATAATTCGACTGTTGTATTGTTGAAATTTTTTTGTTCGCTCTCTGTAACTTGTCTCTTAACAGAAGTTGTTCTTGATCTGATGATTTCTTATCAGCAATCATTTTAGCCATTTCCGTTTCTAGTGCCATCAAACGTTGGTTTTCTTCATGCAAAACGTTTTTCAGAGTGTCAACTTCTGATTTTGATGTTTTGAGTGCTGCCTGTGTTTCTTCCAGTTGCCGGCGAAGAGCAGCTAACTGTCTCCCATGTGTTGCTAATTTAATAGCCGCATTCCCATTATCCGTCTTTTCTTCATATGTGACCTGAGGATCTGACAAAAGTACTGCAGAGGCAGAGGGTTCTAGTGGGGATAAGTTTTGTTCCAGACTCTTTTTTAATACAAAATGCTCTGGAGGCTGCAAAAGAAAGGGCTTTCAATTTCTGCTGACTGCTGGGTCTGGAAGCACTTTTCAACAGACTGTCATAGGGTTTCCTGGTTTTGGCCAATTTTGTGTTGAGCTGTTTGTCAGAGAGCCCTGCAATGTTTACCCTATCATGTGGAACCACTCTTTTGTAGAGACAGGCCTTCTTTCTGGAAGATCAGCAGATCAATCAGCAACCCATTTGTCACTGACACCTCACACAGCTGGGACTGGTCAAAGGTATCTGGTGTGAAAGGAGATGGTGTCGCTTGATTCCTTTTTTCTGCAAGAAGTGACCAATATTTCTACTTTCCAGTTCGAACCTGACATCCGTCTCTAAAAATCTCTGAAGATCACCATCACAGGATAACGTTGAAACACCTCTGATTGCATGGTTGACCTGTTTTCAGTGTAGTGTGTGCAAAAATGTTTTCATACACACTTTGTCAACAAAGGCGGAAATCTCATCCCAGCTCTTCTCACAGGTCCGTCTCAAACAGTCCAGTTGAAGCAGCAGCTTGTTGGTGGCAACTGACTGCTTGGTCAGGCCTACTTTTCTCCCCTTCCTTCTGCTGTGAGGTACTGCTTCATGCGATGAAACTGGTCATCTTCAAGGAAAGAAAGGAAAATTTTAAGCATTTGACTTCCATTGTTTTTTGCATGCTTCTCAGATGCGTGCACCTGTGTCAGTGTGGGGGGAAAAAGACAGGAGAAGAGGAAGAGGTGTTTGTGAGCTTCAATGTGTGTTGGTGTGTGTGTGTGTGTGTGTGTTGTGTGTGTGTGTGGTGTTTTGTGCGCACGCACACACCTATATCATGTGATTGTGAGTGTGTTTTCAAGACATCACAGACATTTGCAATATAACCTTTTTACAATGAAGTGAATGAGATTTACTGGAAAATAATCTAAGTGAGCATATTTTAACAAGGAACATTTCTTTAGTACTTTTCTCACCATACATTTTTAAAAAATAATAAATACTAGAAAGCTCAAAGTGCTGAAGTACCTTAACAATAGCAACAAGAAAAGCAAACTAAACACTCATTCGCTCCACACACACAATCGATCATGTATTTTTTAAAATGCAGTCTTTTTCATAAAATGTATGTTCTTTTCGTGACTGTGTTGTATAAGGGGGGAGGGAGAGAGAGATAATAAACGGAATGATGTGGTGGGCTCATACACGCGGAAAAAAATCCAACAAGTACTACTGCCCCTTCTTCAATACTATTACAAAATACACATACAATGACAGAAATTTAACTTCGAAGAAAAACGCACGACCACGGCCGCGCAAGATCGACCAGATCGTTTTGTTACTTGTGACCAAAGTCATTCCACTTCCGGTAATCGATACTGTCAAATAATTATTAAAATATGCCCCAAACTTTTATTATATAAAAAATTAAAACATACGACTCGACAATGTGCAATCTTGAAAATTATATTTAGTTAATGTTTAGGTAAAATGAGCCTTCCGATAAAATTAAATCAACTTCGACAGGAAGACGACAAGAGTACAGAACATGTTTTCCTAACACTTTCACTTGATCACTTCTAATTCAAAACTAACCATAATCTGGTCATTCTCAACCGATCATTTCTTTGAAAGATGTGCTTAAATAATCGATCTGCCATAATCACAAATAAAACTTACATAGAGATCCTGGACACGGACGTCCCATTCATTTGAAACGATGTGTCGGTCCGACGCACTTGCCATGTAGGTCGCCATTCCGATTGTATTGTTGTGCCTCGCGACGTTCTGCACACTCGCTTTTCCCCGGTTGCGATTGGTGGCTATGGCACGGATAGAGCTCATTTGCATACCGCTGTGTTGGACTTGAAATCCTTTTTCCAGCGCACCCCAAGACGATATATCTTTATTCAGTATTTCTTGGAGATAAAGTAGATTGAAAATTACCCAATTTTTCAACTCGTTTTCTCAAATTAATACTGGACTTAAATATTTTGAAACTTGTACTGTTTTAAAGAGGAATTTCGATCTTTATTATGAAACTATTTTAGATCACTCTGTCCAGCATGTGTAAAGCGAGTCGAGATTTTCCAACACGTACCAACTTCGGGTTCGGCGGACGTCGGCAATTTCGCTGACGGCGAAGCTGACTTTTCTTTCCAGGGGGTATTTTTCATTCAGATTTTCTCTCTCTCACGCATTCATGACAAAAATGAAAATACATGAGAATAAAGTAGATAAATAAAGGTTTATTCAGAATCAAAAAGCATCGTTATAGATACAGTATTTTCACCAGTACTACTGCCTGATTGAAGTTGGCCTATTTTCACCTAAAACAACCTTTCCCTCACTGCTGACAGGGGCGTGCCGCTACCTACTTACTACGACACTGCCTTTTGGTACTCCACTTGTTAGGCCTACATTGCCCAAGTAGACATTTGCTCCATAGACTTAGTTTTTACTCTTTGCTTTCTGCCCGATAGGGCGTGTTATGGCAGGGTGCCAAAGCTTCTACTCTAATGTATCTTGACTGATTTAATGTAGTAGTTGTATGTGCTATAATATGGTTGTGCAACTTCCCAGTTCGTCACAGCAGTGTTTCAGCAAAACTTCAGGAGCCCAACTTCAAAAACTTCAACTTCTGCTGCTTCCATCCATTGGCGCTCAGCAGACAAGATAGCAGATAACTTTCAATACTTGAAATTGTTTTTTTATTCTTCCTGGTCGCTACGGCAGCATCAC
>JAFLJL010003293.1:40000-41138 GCA_018398815.1 Conus ventricosus | reverse complement strand
ATAATTTTGCGAATAGTGAGTGCCACTATAGTGCAGATCAAAAATCGTTATCTTGCAGGTTTTCTTCGTACTTCTTCTCCTTGACGACACCCAGTTCATCACTGCTCTTTATTCTCCATCTGCGTCACACATCTCTATTCTGCTGCATTCTTCGTGAGAGGAACGTGCTGGTGTGTCAACCTTATCGGAACCCGGAGGTGGACTCTAAGCGTCAACGAACTCCGGAATGCCACAGGATCCGTGAAGCTGAGTGCAAATTATTCAAACACATCCCTCCATACTCAAGCACGCTACACACACTCAGACATTTTTCTTGTATATTTTTTTTTCTTGTGTATGACTATATTCTGCGTGCATTCTCCCGAAGATATATTTTTTTGCAGCACAAGCGAACAGTTATTTGTGCTACTGCAAGAAGCGGAGAGGAGAAGGACAGAGACTTTGTTGCTATTAGTATATGTGCATGATTTATACTTTTGTATGTGATTCATTTCATAGGGAACAAACGGACATCAACATACAAAGCAACCATACGACATATTCACCGCAGATCATCATCATCTTTATTTATACTAATTAAATTCAGTTGTTGGATCAAAGATCAAACCTCTTGATTACATCTGTGGAAAGAAAGTGAAGGTGTGACGAAAGCTTGACTTTCCTACTACGGTCTATCGTTCTTGCCTGAGCATTCAACCATCATTTATGAATGGGGTCTTATTAAAACGTCACAGTGTGTGTGTGTGGTGTGTGTGTTGTGTGAGAGAGAGAGAGAGAGAGAGAGAGAGAGAGAGAGAGAGAGAGAGAGAGAGAGAGAGAGAGAGAGAGACGGATACGGATACGGATATTTTATTAACAAATAGGCCATTGCCCTCGTGAAGGGTGCATCTGGAAATCATTCGATATTTTACACGTTCAAAAACTGATTCAATGCTTTACATTAAGAAACAAGAACAGATCGTAACTTAAATGCTTTGTATAGGTAAATGGACAGATTTCTAGTTGTTCGTTCATTATATGGAAGCTAAAAGTAAACTTAATCTGAAAAGACTTGGAAATCTGTAGTATTTCAAATGTATATAACGTTCTCTTAATTCGTTTAGTAAAGGACAGCACAGAACAAAATGCACTTCATCTT
>JAFLJL010003293.1:32500-35000 GCA_018398815.1 Conus ventricosus | reverse complement strand
TGAAATTTATTTTAACCAGGGTAATGAGACAAGCAATACAAATGCTTTTTTTCCACCCGGCCCTGGGCAAAAGGAAAGAAAAACAAATTAGAAATCAAATAATGCTTTAAAGATCAAATTAATGCAAAATACATATAAAAAGAATAAAGTATAACAAGATCAAGAACAAGAACAAGAAAGAGAGAGAAAGAGAGAGAGAGAAAAGAAAAGAAAAGAGAGAGAGAGAGAGAGAGAGAAGAAAGAGAGAGAAAGAAGAGATAGAAAGAGAGAGAAAGAGAGAAGAGAAGAGAGAGAGAGAGAAGAGAGAAGAGTAGGGGTGAATCTGTATGTAAGTTGGAAGAGGGGAGGGAGGGAAGGAGGAGGCTTGTAGGGAGGAAACAGATCCAAACTAAAGGTGTCAATGTCCATGTGTACACTGGCTGTTGACAGAGCTGGTGAGTCAAGCGGTTGAACGTTGAAAATGATAGAGTGGAAAGGGTGGTGGGGGGGGGGGGGGGGGGGGGGGGGGGGGGGGGGAGGGAAACGGAGGGGAGGGATGGAGTATAGGAATTGGAGAGGGGGGTACATCCACGCGTGCTTCCAAGGGAACAGACAAGCATCCACAGCGTACCACGATGAAGAACGAGCGATTCTTTAGCTCACCCAAGATTCTGAAACTTCAAACCTTAAAAAAACAATCAAAGGTAAAAGAACAATAAGAATTCAAAGGAAAAAAAAGAAAAAGAAAAAATATTACTTGTAAGAGAATTAAGCACTTCTAAGTACTCTCCCGGTTAAAAAAAAAAAAGGCCATCTCTTTCAAGAACTCGGCGCCCCTCCCCCCCCCCCTCCCACCTCTTCCCTTCCCCCCCCCCCTCCCCGTCATGCGCAAATTTTTCTCACATTGCACATTTCTTTTAAAAAGCGTCGCCCTAGATCAGTTTGGGGGAGAAAGGAATTTGCTGGCTTGAACTGTAGACGGCGTGGATCACCTCCATTAACCGCAGACCCCTTCTGGCCTGTCAATGGGGCCTAAGAGGGCGGGGGAAAGAGAAACGTCACCTGGCAGATGAAGAGGCCTGGAAGACCAGAGAGAACAGACAAAGGGAAAAGGACGGGCAGAGAAATGGGAATGAAAAGACGAAGAAGAGGGAAATAAAAAAAAAAAATAAGGAGGTGAGGACGGAAGAAAAGAAGAAGAAGAAGAAGAAGAGGACGAAGAAGAAGAAGGAGGGAGAGGGAGAAGAAAAGAAGAAGAAGAAAAGAAGAAGAAGAAGAAGAAGAAAAGAAGAAGAAGGGCGAAGAAGAAGAAGGGAAAAAAGAAGAAGAAGAGAAGAAAAGAAGAAGAAAAGAAGAAAAGAAAAGAAGAGACGAAGAAGAAGAAGGAGGGGGAAGAAGAAGAAGAGAGAAGAAGAGAAGAAAAGAAGAAGAGAAGAAAAGAAGGAAGGGGAAAAGGAAAAGGAAAAGAAGAAGAAGGACCAAGAAGAAGAAGAAGAAGGGGAAAAAGAAGGGAAAAGAAGAAGAGGGGGAAGAGAAGAAGAAGAGAGAAGAAAGGGGGGGAGGAGAGGAAAAGAAGAAGAAAGAAAGAAGAAAAGAGAAGAAGAAGAAAAGGGCAGAAGGGAAAAGAGTAAAGAAGAAGAAAGGGGAAAGGGGGGGGGGGGGCGAGCAGACCCGAAAAAAAACAAAAAAAAAAAAAAACACAAAGAAAAAAAAAGAGGAGGGGGCGAGAAGAGAAGATAGAAAGACAAGGAAAGGTGGGAAGGAAGTGCGGGCGGGGCAACTGCAAGGGAAAAGTAAAAAAGGAGGAACCTGTGCCCCCCTTGCCGCCAGGCCACGGACCAACACCACCCAACCCACCAAACACAACAACCCCAACCGCAGGCCAACTGCGGCGCGCCGGCGCAAGGAGCACCAGGGAAAGCAAGACACTCCCTGTTTCCCTGCCTTTTCCAGGAACCTTCTTGTGGCCCGTTCTATTGACCTGCTAGGCCAACGGGACGGAACAGCTCTGTGCTGTATATGACCTGCAGGCCATACGGTGACGGAAACAGCTCTGTGCTGTCATGGACCTGCTAAAGGGAACGGTGACGGAAACAGCTCTGTGCTGTCATTGACCTGCTAGGCCATACGGTGACGGAAACAGCTCTGTGCTGTCATATGACCTGCTAGGCCATACGGTGACGGAAACAGCTCTGTCTGTCATGTGACCTGCTAGGCTAAAGGTGACGGAAACAGCTCTGTGCTGTCATTGACCTGCTAGGCAACGTTTACGGAAACAGCTCTGTGCTGTCATTGACCTGCTAAGGCCATACGGTGACGGAACACATCTGTGCTGTCAATATGACCTGCTAGGCCATACGGTGACGGAAGCTATGTGCTGTCAGTGACCTGCTAGGCCATACGGTGACGGAAGCAGCTGCTCTGTCTGTCATATGACCTGCTAGGCCCTAGTGACGGAAACAGCTCTGTGCGTCTTTGACCTGCTAGGCCATACGGTGACGGAAGCAGCTGCTCTGTGCGT
>JAFLJL010003293.1:22500-27500 GCA_018398815.1 Conus ventricosus | reverse complement strand
CCTCCCCCCTTCTCCCTCTCTTTCCGCATGTTTTTTTTCACTTGTTACCGCAGGTCTAGAAAAGGGGCCATTCGGAAATTTTCTCTCCCTTGCATCGATATATTTTCATCTGTAAATGCGTGTGGGGTGGTGGTTTTGTGTGGTTTGTGTGTTTTGTGTGGGTGTTGGTGTGGTGTTTGTGTGGGGAGTGTGGGTTTGTGTGTGTGAGTGAGAGAGAGAAAGAGGAGGGAGAGGGAAGGGGTGTGTGTTGGGGGTGAGTGGGGTGTGGGGTGTGTTGTATGTGGGTTGTGTGTGTGGGTTTTGGTGTGTGTGGCGCGCGTGGGCGCGGCGGGGGGTTTTTGTTTTGGTGTGAAAGTGTGTGTGTGGGTGTGTTTGTGTGTGTGTGTGTTTTGTGGTAAAAGGAGAGGAAGAGAGGGGATAGAGGAGATAGGGGAGAGAGAGGAGAGAGGAGGTAGGGGGGAGGGGGGGGGGTTTCCCCACCCCCAATATAACTTTTAAAAAGACTGTGACCAATGAGCCGAACTCGGGAGCAGTATTTTTAAAAACCCCCCCGAAAAAGAACATTTAAAAAAACCCCATACCCCCCCCCCTAGCCCCCTTCCCCACCCCCCTTCTAAATCCTCCCCCCAAAAAAAGGGTTTTTCCCCTTTACTCTCAGAAACACCTTCATGCGCAGGTACCCTAAGTATGTGCGCAATAGCATAAAAATGTCGGGGTTGTTGACGTTTAATGTTTTCCCCTTTTTCGTAAAGGATCGCTGAAAGAAGAAATCTGTCCCGTTTTTTTCATCGCTTAATACTGATGTACAAGAGAAAATCTGCCCTCAATTTTTTAAAATTTTGTTTAAATTCATTATTTTTGATCCAGAGGGGGAAATTAAATTTTTTGGGTTAAAAATTTTTTAACACTGCATTCAGAAAAAGGGATTTGTTCAAAACCCCCCTTACTCTATGGTTTGTGTTTTTCGGGGGCGGCCATGATTTTGCTAACCTTTTGCAGCTTGCAAGGGTTTCCCTCTCACTTACTGGAAGTTTTAACGTTCTTTTTGTTTCAGAGGGCTGAAGCATTTTTTTCAACAACATCCCACTGGGATAAATGTTTCACTGGGGGGGGGGGTGTGCGCCCCACGCGTGCGTGAATTTTAACAGAACGGGACATGGGGTTATTTCAATCTCCATACAACGTCAGCTACTGAGGGGGGGGGCCGGGGTTTGTTTTCAAAAATTCAATAAATTGCAGGTGACGTGGTTTATTTATTTCGTGGGCATTGACTGTTTATTAGTCCCGGGAGCTCAACGCGGTGACGGCCCCGATGTGGCCCTTTGGGGGTCGGCTGAGCTAACAAGGGCATGATCCTACTCACTATGTACGTATAATATCTGTCTGCGTGCTTTTCAGTGCGAGGGAAAACGCACGGGGCGCTTTTTCGGGGTTTGGGTTTATTGTGAATGAAATTTCAAACCTTTTGTAAATGCATCCTTTTCTTGCGTGATTTCCACGATCTTGAATTTTTAAAAGGATAAATTTTTTGTTTGGGGGTTTTTTTTCCCTGGTGTTGCTTTTCTTTCATTTTGACTTTTTTTTTTTTGGGGGGGGGGGGGGGGGGGGGGTTTTTCAAAAAATCTCCATAAATTCTTCTGATTTGACATTCCAAATAGTCAATTTGGGGGCTAGTTTTATTGTCCAAAAATGAAATCAAAAAGAGATATGTCTGTTTTCTCTCTCTCTCTCCCCTTCCCCCTCTCTCTCTCCTCTTTTTCTCTCTTTTCCTCTCTCTCTCTCCTCCCCTCTATCCTTTTCTCTCTCTCTTCTTTCTCTCTCGTTTTTCTGTCTGTCTGTCTGTCTGTCCCCGTCTGTCTGTCGTCTCTCTCTTTCTCTCTCTCTCTGGTGTTGTGTGGGTGTGTGTGTGTTTGTGTGTGTTGTGTGGGTGTTGTGGTGTGTGTGGTGTGTGTGGTGGTGTGCGCGGGGGGGGGGGGCGCCGCGCGGGGTGTGTGTGAGGGGCACGCAATGCACGCGCGCGTTTTTTAATTAGTATGGGAAGTGTGTGTGTAAAAATTTTGTGTGTGTGGTTTTGCGTGTGCGTTTGTGGGATGGGTGAAAGAGAGAGAGAAGGGGAGAGAGAGAGAGAGAAGGGAGAGAAGAGGGGAGAGAGAGAGAAAGAGAGAGAGGAGAAGGAGAGAGGGGTTAAGACTGGGGAAAAAAAAAAGAACTTCCAAGACTTCCCATGTTTTCAATGGGAAAAACTGCTTCCAGTATGTGGGAGCCGGAATTGCTTTATTGGTTTTAAAGCGCCTGACTGTTAAAACTTGGTGATCCCGGGGTTGCGGGGGTTTGGAAAACCCCCGCCCGGG
The DNA here is from genome assembly GCA_018398815.1 of Conus ventricosus. Classification (NCBI taxonomy): domain Eukaryota; kingdom Metazoa; phylum Mollusca; class Gastropoda; order Neogastropoda; family Conidae; genus Conus; species Conus ventricosus. Next base: position 25,149 of record JAFLJL010003293.1, on the reverse strand, counting down.
GCATTTCGGTAAAGGGGGGGGTTTTTCCCTCAGAAATTAACAAAAAGGGTTTTGGGCTCCATTTTCCATACAGTCCCCTTTGAATGAGCTATAAAACCCAGGTTTCCCTGTTTTGAACGCAGCCTAACTCTTGCACACCCGTAAAATCCCATCACCAACTTTTGGAAGGGGGAAAGGGGAGTGTGGCCCCCTGGTAAGGGGACAAAGTTACAAAAATAGCATGACCCTGCCTTTAGAAATGGAAAGAAGAAGGAAAAACAAAATGAGTGATGAAAATTGAACGATACTGATGGGTGATACGGGAAAAACGGAAAAAAAGAAGCGCCCGCTGGGAGCTCTTCAGTCGGCCCCCTTCCAGGGGGCAGCCCGTTGGGGTAAACAGTGCCGGGTTGTTTAAAATGCTTTTGAGCTTGCCTTTTACCGAGAATAGGCGCTATTTTAAGTATTCATTTTTAATTTTTTATTTTTAAGTGAACATGGGCTGTCCCCTTTTTCAGGCCCCACCCGTCCACCAAAAAAACACCAATCTCAGAGTGATACAAAAGGGCAGCAAACGATGCATGGTTTTTAACCTTTTTTTTTTTTTTCCCAAAAAGGCAATGGATTTCCAGGGGGAAAAGGGGCGACGAAAGTCACCACCACTTTATTCGTATCGCCCTTGGCAGGGGAGACGGCTGAGGGACAGAACCCCTCCGACCCATGTGCTGTGGTTGGAAAGCAGGAAAGGTCCGGTGCTGAGGTGGGTTGTACATAGCTGTGTTTTTTCTTTCCCTTTTTCCATGAACCCTGTTTCCCCCCCCCCCCCCCCCCCCCCTGCCTTTTTCCCCCTCTCCTTCGGGGACTTGTCACAGCACAATTGTCCCCCGCACAAATAAAGAAAAGAGTGTCAATTTTGTCTGGTGCTTACAACGGAAAAAGGGTTTTTTTTTTCCCTTCCCCCCCCTCTCTCTCTTTTGTTTGGGGGGCGCTCGGGAGTTGGCTGGAAAAAATTTTGGGGGGGCGGGACTTCAAATTTCCCCAGTGACTATTTGACCAGCCAATAAAAATTCCAACCCTTTATTTTAAAAAAAAATTTTTTTGGGGGGTAAAAAAAAATTTGGAAAAACGCGCATTTTGACATGAATTCTGGGTCTCTTTAGAACCGAAAAACAACCCCTTTACAGTAAAAAATTCCCGTACCCCGCTTTCCGAAACCTTTTTGTACAAACGTCGGTCTTTTTCATTCAGGTTTTGGGAAATAGCCAAAAAAAAAAAAAAATAAAGAAAAGAAAGGCGGGGGGGGGGGGGGGGGTGGGGGGCTCGCGATCTGGACACGTTTGAGTTTTTGGGTTTCAAAACCCGTGCTATTAAGTGGGCCCGCTGTTTTTTTTGTGTAGATGTGTACCTTCCCCCGTTTATTTGCTGTCAGGACGACCCTTCCATGCTCTCCGTGCGGGTCCCCTTTCAACATGGCCACAGCCCGGAAAGGTTTCCCCCCCCCACTGCATGTCTCGCTCCCCAGACTGGAAACCTTTCCGCTTTTTTCCTCAACCCCTTTGCTGCGGTGGGTTTACCTTTCTTTTCCCCTTTTGGGGGGGGGGGGGGGGGTGGGGGGGGGGGGGGGGGGGGGGGGGGTCCCCTGCAAGTGCTGTTTGGGGGGGACTTTATGTCGGTGGTGTCTCTGTGTGAACTAATTTTCCCGGGAGAATGGTGGGTAACAACCGTTTGGGGCGTACATGCACATATTTTTACACCCCCACCCCACCCCACCCACTCACACACAACAAAACAAAACCACACACACACACCACACTTACAAAACACACAATTTTTTACACACACCCCTTGCATACTTACACACCGCCCTGCATGTGGGGGTGTGTGTGTTGTTGGGGGGTTACGTGCGAGCGGGATTGGGGGTGTGTGTGTGTGGGGTGGTGTGGGGTGTGGTGTGGGTGTGTGTGTGGTGTGTGTTTTGGGGTGTTTTGTGCAGGGAAAATATTTACTTTTACACGCACACCAATGCCAATTTTTTCTACTTTAAGAATTTTAATTTAAAAACAATAAATGAAAAGAAATGATCTATTTCTCTACCCATTATCTGTCCCATGAAAAGCCAGAGAGAGAGAGGAGGAGAGAGAGAGAGAGAGGAGAGGGGAGAGGAGAGAGAAGGAAAAAGAAAAAGAGAAAGAGAAAAGGGGACGAGACAAGACAGACAGACAGAGACAGAGACAGACAGAAAAGACAGGGAAAGGGGAGGAAAAGAGAGAAGGGAGACAGAGAGAAGAGAGAGAGAGGGGGAGAGAAGAGAGAGAGAGAGAGAGAGGAAAAGGGGACGGAAACTCGGGGACAGAGGGCAGAGACAGAGACAGCAGGGCAAGGGAGAGAGAGAGACAGACAGACAGACAGACAGACCCGACAGACAGGGCAGACAAACACATAGAGAGAGAGAGAGAAAAAGAGAGGGGGAGAGAGAGGGGGGAGAGGGGGGGAGAGAGAGAGAGAGAAGAGAGAGGGGGAGAGAGAGAGAGGGGAGGGGGAGAAGAGAGAGAGAGAGAGAGAGAGAGTTTAAAACTGGGGGAGAAAAAACGAAACTTCCACAGACGTCCACATTTGGCAATGGTATAAATGCCTAAGGCGTAACAAAAAAAATCCTTTTCAGGAACCCCC
>JAFLJL010003293.1:7500-17500 GCA_018398815.1 Conus ventricosus | reverse complement strand
ATAACCACTCTCTCTCTCTCTCTCTCTCTCTCTCTCTCTCTCTCTCTCTCTTACTTTATGGAATTTCCCCTTCTCATTTGTATACTCCCTACCTCCCCCCTCCCCCGCCTCCCCCCCCTGCCCCCTCCCCCCTAAACCCCCCCCCCCCCCCCCCCCCCCCCCCCCTCCAATCCATTTCTTCTCTGGTTTCTATTTGTTGTTATCTCTGACTTTCATAAATTTTTGTGATTAGTCGTCGTTTCACCGACTTTTTAAAAATTTTATTTTATTTAGTTTTTTGTTATGGATGGCTTGATGTAAAAAAGCAGATTTATTGCTTATTCAATGTTCCATCTGAAAATAAAATTTTGACTTTGACTTTCAACACACACACACACACACACACACACACACACACACACACACACACACACACACACGCACACACACGTACACGTACACACATAATCTTTTTTTTTTCCCCGTCTAATAACACTTATAGTGAATAGACGTTAAACTAAAGAACAGAACAAACACACACACACGCGCGCGCGCGCGCGTGTGTGTGTGTGTGTGTGTGTGTGTGTGTGTGTGTGTGTTGTGTGTGTGTGTGTGTGTGTGTGTGAGTGTGTGTGTGTGTGTGCAGGAATGTATTCACTTCACACGCACTCACACACATATGCCAATGTTCTACTTAAGAATGTATGAAAAGACAATCCATGAAAATATACTATCTATTTTTCTATCCATTGTGGGCCGGCAAAGACACCATCAGCACTGTCATGTTTAATGAACTATACATACCGTTATGCCGACATTCCGTCTCTTGTCAATGTTGGAAAATAATTTTAAAAATGCGTGAAAAAAAATGTGTGAAAAAAAGTGAAAACAAACAAAATAATAAACAAACAAACCAAAACCATCAGCATTGTCCAGACTAAAACTTGTCTGAAAGGAAATCCTACATGAGGCAGGGAAAACAATGAACAGTCAATGACAAACGAGCAGGGCGACTCTTGCTCCCAGGATGACATGAAGACACTGCTCCCAACTCCCAACGACTACTGCTCATGTCGTCACGGCAACAGAACTGGTATGGAAGCACATGGACATCTCCATGAAACACAAGGCCAGGCTCCTAAGCCGCACTGGTATACTCCATCTTCCTGCGCGCCATGGGAGACAGGGACCCCACACAGAGGATGTGGACAGAGGAACCCAAGCTGTGGAAATGAAGTGTTACCGCCAGGTACTGAACATCAGGTATACTGATCGTATTACCGAATCAACAAGAGCTTCAGATCATCCAACAACACATAGAACCATTCGGTTATTTACTAACATCAAATTTCAAAACGAAAAGTCATTGGGTCTGCAATACATTTCAGACGAAAATATCACAGGACAAAATTGTCTGTAGTTTGCTTTTCTGGAGTGTCTTGCGAAACCGATCACTTTGCTTCTGAAAATGGCTTTAATCTTCGCCTTCAGTGACTTCGTTTTGAAACCAACTAACAGCAGCCAAGAACAGAAAAATAATTATGTCGCTATGGCCATGTACCAAGATAAAATACCAAAACTATGTCGCTATGGCCATGTACCAAGATAAAATACCAAAACTATGTCGCTATGGCCATGTACCAAGATAAAATGCCAAAACTATGTCGCTATGGCCAATGTACCAAGATAAAATACCAACACTATGTCGCTATGGCCATGTACCAAGATGCCAAGCCTATGTCGCTATGGCCATGTACCAAGATAAAACGCCAAACCTTTGTCGCTATGGCCATGTACCAAGATACAATGCCAAAACCATGTCGCTATGGCCATGTATCAAGATAAATTGCCACAACTATGTCGCTATGGCCATGTACCAAGATAAAATGCCAAAAACTAGGTCGCTATGGCCATGTACCAAGATAAAATACCACAACTAGGTCGCTATGGCCATGTACCAAGATAAAATACCAAAACTAGGTCGCTATGGCCATGTACCAAGATAAAATACCAAAACTATGTTGCTATGGCCATATACCAAGATAAAATACGAAAAACTAGGTCGCTATGGCCATGTACCAAGATAAAATACCAAAACTAGGTCGCTATGGCCATGTATCAAGATAAAATACAAAAACTAGGTCGCCAAGATAAAATACCAACACTATGTCGCTATGGCCATGTAACAAGATAAAATACCAAAACTAGGTCGCTATGGCCATTTACCAAGATAAAATGCCAAAACTATGTCGCTATGGCCATGTACCAAGATAAAATGCCCAAAACTAGGTCGCTATGGCCATGCACCAAGATAAAAGACCAAAACTAGGTCGCTATGGCCATGCACCATGATAAAATACCAAAACTAGGTCGCTATGGCCATGCACCAAGATAAAATACCAAAACTAGATCGCTATGGCCATGTACCAAGATAAAATACCAAAACTAGGTCGCTATGGCCATGTACCAAGATAAAATACCAAAACTAGGTCGCTATGGCCATGTACCAAGATAAAATACCAAAACTAGGTCGCTATGGCCATGTACCAAGATAAAATACCAAAACTAGGTCGCTATGGCCATGTACCAAGATAAAATACCAAAACTAGGTCGCTATGTACCAAGATAAAATACCAAAACTAGGTCGCTATGGCCATGTACCAAGATTGTTTTCAATTCACAACGGAATGTATTTGTTTTCTTTTCTCCCTATATTTTGATACATCTTTGTTTCGTCTTGTCCTTGTAATTTGGAACATTTCGTCAACATCTTTTTTTTCTCCGTTTTCTTCTTCCATTACTCCTTGCTTCTTTATTACTTTCACTTCCGTGCGTTGGCGATTTTTGCTTTTTTTTCCAGAAATGATGAAACTTCAGAATTGTAGAAAACAGTGTGCGACCACATTCACAATGAGAATATCAGAGTTTGTTGTGTGTGTGTGTGTGTGTGTGTGTGTGTGTGTGTGTGTTGTGTGTGTGTGTGGTGTTGTGTGTGCGCTGCGGTGCGCGTGTGTTGTGTATCGGATGGAGTTATGGGTGGTGTCTGTAGGGTGTCTCGACTGCTCGACCCACTCAGAAATTACGGATGCATGCACGACTTTTCCAATGCACATACACACCACCCCCGAACATTGACAGCCAGGCAACAGAACAACCTTCTTTTTGTTTTATGCTGCCCGAGCCATCAGACAAACACATATAATAAATGCAAAATCATTAACAGGTCGGCACGCCAACCATTAGGCGTACACACAAAATATGTATATATAACGGCTATCAACTAGCGCTGCTGGGTCCTAACGACGACGAAGACGACGACGAACGACGATGAAGACGGCGAGACGATGGAGAGGACGAAGGCGACGAAGATGACGAAGGACGACTACAGTGTCAAGTCAGTCCGACACAGGACTTAAAGAACTCAGAGCTGACAGTCTCACACAGGAGCTGTGGCTCCCACACAAACACAACGCAGCGACGGCTAGCCAACGTTGCTGGTTCAAACTCGGGAGCGGCGCTCTGGCTTGGCAGCAGCGGCGTCTCCAGACCCAATGGCTCAGCGGGTAGTCGGTCCCAGGGCGCAGTGGCAGGTTAGGGTGGTTATCGGCACTAAGGCCGACCTCTCCACGCCGACACAAGGCGGAGAACAAGGGGGTAGTCGTGGCTACGGCCCGACCCTCGGTAAATGGCAGCCAGTCCCCCTCAGCCAGGGAGCACTTCTACCTGGGGGAAACTGGTTAACTACCTTGATTATCATGGCTACTATTCATTACAATCACGACTACATTCATATTCATTAGCCACATCATATTCCACTACAACCTGGGACAAACAGCATGTCATTATTCTTCAACATAATACAACATTCCCTTTTCCGGAATCATAACACTACAACATTCCCTTTCCGGATTATACATGACACACAACATTCCCCTTTCCCCCGGAATCATGACACTACACAGGAAAGGATTTCCATATAAACCTTTCAGAATCTAGTTTTCCAAATTGGGGAAAGGATTTCCACCTAGACCCTCTTCAATAAACCATGAATACAATTCATTACACACAATTAATGACTACTTTCATTACACACAATTAATGATTACTTTTCATCGAACTATAAACGTCACGACACAGTGTTTATTTCTCTTCTTGTAACACGACATGGAATGTTCATTTCCTTTCATATAACCACCAGATTTTAAAAAGATTTCTTTTCAAAACGATTCATCTACTTCAATATATGCAAGGGAAAGATTTCCACACATTCTTGTTTACCAACACACAACTGTTCGATATTCCTATCAAGAGTGAGTTAAATACTCATCCACATCAAAATTCAAAACCAACATATAAACCAATATATAGTCTCTGTCGCTCACTCGGGAGCTTATTATCCATAGCATCAAAACTCTCCCTCTTCTCGCAAAGTCTAGCTAAACCACATTTAATAATAAACATTTTTTCCAACATGAATTCATAACTTGTTAAGTCACAGAATAACACCTTTTTTTCTGAAGACCACTTCCTTTAACACTCACTTTATCTGTTTTCCGACAGCATTTTGTTTTGTTACCCTATCAAGTCATAGGATAACAGAACACAACAAATTTTTTTTTTTTTAACAAAACCTTCACAAGTGCGCTGAGGAAGTTTCAGTCGCTCCTAAACGGGAACACGGTTTCGGTTTGCTAATAAATAAAACATGTGGTGATAATACCTGACTGCCACCAAAATTAGCTGGAGTCCCTCTTCGGCCTTCTGTTTGTTGCGTTGCCGGAATCACTGCAGAGACTCCTGACCGGTTCAACTCACCCGGCTTTTAACAGTGCGCAGGTGAGCAGCAGTCAGCTGAATTTTCCAACCGGCTTCCGGACAACTACCTTCCGGTAAGCACGGTTGCATGAAAATTTGTGACTGGACGAGAAACGATCCGTCACAGTGAGTGTGTGTGTGTGTGTGTGTGTGTGTGTGTGTGTGTGTGTGTGTGTTGTGTGTGTGTGTGTGTGTGTGCGCGCGCGCGCGTGCATGGATGCTTGTGTACATGAATTTTTACATGTGTGTGTTTGTGCTTGAGTACGTAGGTGCGTCCACGTGCACGCGTGCGTGTGTTTGTGTATGTGTGTATGCGCTTCACATTGATATTCAGCGCCTTATTTTTTTTTCCTTTGACATTTGACCTTTCAAATCTCCTTATTTTTTGCCTGTTATATGATTATCTATTGACTATGCTATTCAATCCTTAATCAGTGAGAGAGAAAGAAAGCGGACACACAAACAAAACACAACAAACTAAAAAAAAAACACCAAAAAAACAACAACAAACAAACAAGATGCGAAGCATATAAACGTATGCCCAGTTATCTTTCTGAAAAAACGTCACAATCAACCAGGCGTCAACCATGCGACATAATGTATTTCGTCACTGAGAAAAACGTCACAATCAAACATGCGTCATAATGTATTTCGTCACTGAGATAAATCGGCGAAGTCCATAAAAAAGACGTTTTGGGCCGTAATAGCCGTTAGTAACGGCTATTCTGGTAAAATGAAACATAGGGCATCATTCGTGACCCTAATGATCATACCTACAAATTTTCAGACGATCAGCCCAGAAGTTTTGTCTGGAGCAAGTGGAACACATTTTGACCACGGACAGACACAGACACACACAAACAGACAGACACACAGACAGCATTTCTTCGTTCCCTTTGTAAAGTATTCCCTGTTCTATAAGAACTGGGAGTACAAAAAAGGAAGGAAAAAAGAAATAAAAAAAAGAAAAAGTGCCAAGATAGCATGGCATTATTTTTTATCTTACGAAACAAGATATATAATAATAATAATAATAATACTAATAATGAGGAAGAGCAAAAATGAAGAAGACACAAGAGCGCTTCTTCAGAGACCCCTTCCAGTTTGCCAGAACACTGTTTTGAGCAGCCAAAATCTGGACCTAAGTGTGGACAAACATACTCTGACTCACAGAGCAAAGCACCACTCGACATTCAAGGTCTGGTGTGGCCAACCAACCCTGAGGAACAGTTCAATGGAAAGCCCCCAACGTTGGCGGAAATCAAGAAGGTGGTCGACAAAGCCAGAGCCAAATCACCCACCAGGGCCAAACGGAATACCTTACCAGCTTTACAAGAAATGTCCCAAGGTGCGGGAGTGGCTCCACAGGCTGCTGCGATCGGCTTGGAGAAACCAGAAGATCAGCGGCCAGTGGATGACGGCAGATGGTGTGTACATCCCCAAAGAGCAAAACTCAAGTGACATCAGCCAGTTCAGGCCAATATCACTACTGAACGTCGAAGGGAAATCTTCTTCTCTGTCATGGCAGCAAGGCTGACCAAGTACCTGATGGAAAACAAGTACTTGGATGTGTCAGTCCAGAAAGGTGGCATCCCAGGCGTGGCTGGCTGTTTTAGAACACGCCACAATGATCTGGGACGCAATCCAAAAAGCAAAACAGAAAAGAGAGACCTGGACGTAGTGTGGCTTTATCTGGCAAACGCATATGGATCTGTGCCCCATGAGATGATACAGTTGGCTCTTGAGATGTACCATGTGCCAAAGAACATCCGCGACATGCTCAAGAAGTACTTCAATGGCTTCTCAATGCGGTTCTCTACCAAGGAGTACACAACTGATTGGATCAACTTGGGAAGTGGGGATTGCAATGGCTGTGCAATTTCCCCGATACTGTTCGTGCTGGCAATGGAACTCATCTTGAAAGCAGCAACAAACAACGCGAGACAAACAGACCTTGGCGATGGATACAAGATGCCTCCTCTCAAGGCCTTCATGGATGACACTACAGTGATTTCATCCAGAGAAGACGAGACACGTCATGTGCTGGAGAGGCTGGACGACATAGTTGCCTCATCCAGAATGAAGTTCAAGCCAAAGAAATCACGGAGTCTCTCACTGAGGAAAGGAAAAGTGGCCGAATCTGTGGTCTTCAGTGTTTGCCAACCAGGCCATTCCAACAGTCACAGAAGAACCAGTCAAGAGCCTTGGAAGATGGTATGATGATACGCTGAAAGACACACAAAGAGCAAAAGAAACCAAGCATATGGCGGAAGAAGGCTTGGAGACCATTGACCAGTGTGGGCTCCCTGGCAAATACAAGGTCTGGTGTCTGCAGTTCATGCTGATACCAAAGCTCCTATGGCCTCTGATGATATACGACATCTGCACCAGCACAGTGGAGGCAATGGAAGCCAAAATCAACAGTTCACAAGGAAATGGCTTGGTGTCCCACCCTGTCTGACTGACATCGCGCTGTACTGTCGCCAAGCAAAGCTCAAACTACCACTGAAATCCATCCTGGAGGAATACAAAGCAGGGAAGATCAGACTTCAAAGCATGCTAGAGGACTCAGGAGACAAGGTGGTAGAAGCAATCAAGCCCCAGCTGAAGACAGGCAGAAAATGGAAAGTTTAAGAGGCGATGGATTCTGCAAAAGAAAGTCTCAAGATCAGAGAAATAACAGGACACACACACAAGACCAACAGACAAGGACTGTGGGGTGACCAAAACTGAATGGTGGTCAAAGGCCAAAGGAAAAGCCAAAAGAGACATGATGATTCAGGAGATGAGAAAAGAAGACCAAAAAAGACTCCAAAAAGCAGTCCAGCAGAGCCAGCAAGGGCAATGGACAACGTGGGAGAATGCACTCCAAAGAAGTCTAACTTGGAATGACATTTGGCACATGGCCCCTCTCAGGATCAGCTTCATTCTCAGATCTGCATATGACCTTCTGCCCTCAAATGCAAACCTGGTGAAGTGGGGGAAAACAGACGATTCTGCGTGCCCCCTCTGCCATGAAAAACAAACAGTGGAGCATGTTCTAAGCTCATGTAAAGTAGCCCTGGCTCAAGGAAGGTACACATGGAGGCACAACCAAGTGCTCAAAGAGATTGTACAAGTAGTCTGGGCTAGTACCAACACCACAAAAGGGAGAATCAGGACTCCAAAAGCCCCGCAACATTCTTCACGGCAGGAGGCAGCAAATCATGGCCAAGAACAACAGTGCCACTCGAAACATGCAGGCAGAGTCTGCTGGATGGGGGAGATGACTGGGAGTGCACTGCAGACCTCCCAGAATGGAAGTCACCCAGAGATCATCAGCAAGAGTGGCATGAGACCAGACATAGTAGTCCACTCTAAGTCAACCAAGCAGCTGATCATGATCGAGCTCACGGTGCGATATGAGAACAGAATGGAGGCAGCTCAAATCTACAAGACTGAAAAGTATGCTGATCTGGCAAACAGCCTGAGGAGAGAAGGCTATCAGGTCAAAGTTCTCACTGCAGAAATTGGAGCTAGGGGATTTGTAGGAACGTCTGCATCCCAGCCTCATGAAACAGCTCTCAGTTGCAGGGAAGGAAAAAACCAGAGCCCTGAAAGCAATGGCAGAAGCGGCAGAGAGGTGTTCAAGCTGGATCTGGTCAAGGAGGAACAAAAGTGAACTTCATAAGGCTTAATTTCCCTACAAATATCAGGTGTCCCTGTGGCTCAGTGGTTAAAGCGCGAGTCATTAAGTAGAAAATGAGCATGTCCGAGGGTCATGGGTTCGAATCCCAGCCATGGCTCGCCCTAAAATGGGGAAAAAAGGGGCAGCAGATGGACATCCGGAGTCATGAACCGGGTGTGGCCCAACCCCCCTAGAGTGTCAGGAGATAAGGGTCGAAACACTTGCTTGAAGGGGGCTTCTCTTCTGAGGACTCTCTGCTGCCACGCTCTCCACGAGTTTCTTTCTACTATATAATAATAATAATACTAATAATGACTACTTATATAGCACCTATCCTCGGCTAGAGACCAAGCTCTAAGTGCTTTACAATCCACACTCGTTTACACAACAGGCTGCCTGCCTGGGTAGTGCCGAGTGAAGAGCTGCCGGCTGACTCTTCATTCAGTCGTTTCCCATCTCATCCAGTCAATGTCGTCCAATATTGTTCACTTAATTTCCTTACCTCCTTCATTCTTTCCATTTCTCACGCAGGGTGCATGCTATGTGTAACGTATCATCCATACAAACGGCCAAACTGGCCTTCTCTTCCGAAAGTTGGTGAAACCGGGATTTTACGTGTGTGCAAGATGTGCGTGCGTTCACACACGGAACCTCAGTTTATAGTCTCATTCGATGGACTGTATGGGAAATGGAAGTCAGAACCATGTTAACTCCGAGGGAAAAATCCTTCTGTACCGAAACGGCCCAGCAGAGATTCGAACCCGCGACCCCAGGATCACGAGTCCGGCGCTCTACCAACTGAGCACACACACGCTCCATATATATCAATAATACTGACACCGTCAGAGTCTGGCAATGATGCCTGACAATCTGCAAGGAGCACATGGGAACACGCCGTGTTCTAAACGGATGACAGAGAGTGTGTACACCTCAGATGACGAAGGAACTCACAGGCTGCACACCAAAACATTAATGCGCCAAGGCCTTGCCTAAGGAACCGAGTATTTAAAGACAAACACAATTCGATTGTTTCAGGAATTTTTTTTGCTGTTGTTGTGTCTGAAAGTTGATTTACCTTCTTGTCTGTTCTATGCCCATCAAGGTACATCATGCCGGGTGGCTCCATGGAGGCAGGTCTGGTCTGTTATATGCCCATCAAGGTACATCATGCCGGGTGGCTCCATGGAGGCAGGTCTGGTCTGTTATATGTCCATCAAGGTACATCATGCGGTGGCTCCATGTAGGCAGTCTGGTATGTTATATGTCCATCAAGGTACATCATGCCGGGTGGCTCCATGTAGGCAGGTCTGGTCTGTTATATGTCCATCAAGGTACATCATGCCGGTGGCTCCATGGAGGCAGGTCTGGTCTGTTATATGTCCATCAAGGTACATCATGCCGGGTGGCTCCATGGAGGCAGGTCTGGTCTGTTATATGTCCATCAAGGTACATCATGCCGGGTGGCTCCATGTAGGCAGGTCTGGTCTGTTATATGTCCATCAAGGTACATCATGCCGGGTGGCTCCATGTAGGCAGGTC
>JAFLJL010003293.1:0-5000 GCA_018398815.1 Conus ventricosus | reverse complement strand
ACACAAAACACACACGCACAAACATTGACATAGAGACACACAGTCAGAGAGAGAGAGAGAGAGAGAGAGAGAGAGAGAGAGAGAGAGAGAGAGAGAGGAGAGAGAGAGAGAGAGAGAGAGAGAGAGAGACTCAACAACATTTTTTTATTGCCATTAGCATAAGCCCTGATGGAAAGGGGGGGGGGGGGGGGGGGGGGGAAGGGTACAATGTAACCACATGATATAGGGGCAACAAAGTAATAACACAAATTGTTCCAGACTTGCTTTCACACAGGGCGGGGGCGCGCGCGCCCGCACACACACACACACACACACACACACACACACACACACACACCACACACACCACACTCACGCTCACATCCCACGGCATCAGCACGAAAAGTTATTTTCACTGACCATAAAGAATCTAAACACTGTAGACCAACATCTGAGAACTAGATAATATAGGATCACAAATACACAAAAATAAAAAAACGGTTAACGGGTATTTTTTTTTGGGTATTCAGAAGCTTCAGCAATATATCTAGCAAAGCGTGCAACGAGGTTTACATTATGGCTCGATAAGATTGCTATAAGATCTTTTCTCTGTGCGACTGGTTTCGTTAAATATTTCGCATTTACTCCGTATAGTATTATAGGCGGGACAACCCAAACACAAAATGCATTTCATTTTCTATATTATTGTCATCTTTTGCACTAAACACGTGCTATTGGCTGATGTTTCAAACCATTTTTTGTTGGCATTAAGGCCTAGTGTTCTTGTTCGGAATTTTGCCAAATGGTATTTATGCCAGTTATTAGTAATATGTATAATATACTTTTCTACTTCTAATGTGCTTTTAAAAGGGAAAAAGAAACCAGTTATATTTATCGTTATCAATCTACTAGCATGCCAGGTTTGTTTGTAAGAGCATATTAAAACGATCTTTTAACTCTGAAAGAAATTGTCTATAATTACCTACACCTTGGCAAAGCCAAACAATACCAAAACCATTCTCGGTCAACAATTTTTTTACACGAGAGCCCCCAAGTTGAATTTACCTGACTCATGTTGCAAATCAACTTTTATAAGCTTGTCTGCATAATCTAGTTTTCTTCTAAATTGACTAACTTTAGCCAATATTAACAGATCTGACACAGGTTACAATATGTAATGGATAGCGCCCAGTCTCACCGTATATCATTTTGTTAGACCATGCAACGGTACAGCAAAATGCGCTTTAACGCATGGGTGTGTACCTTTTCCATATAAACATTATCTAGCAAACCCCAGATCTCTGATGAAAAAGTTAAAATAGGTTGTATTTGCGTATCAAATAATTTCCAGAAGAGACAGAAATCAGATGAGTTCAGTTTTTTCATTGTTTTCAATATTTCAATAACACCTCTCTTTCCCTTCTTATATGTTTTTTAACCACATCGTTTAAACTTAATTTTGTTGTAAAGAACATACCAAGATATTTGTAACTATTTTTTTACTTGCACTTCCTAGATCCAAAAAACCATCGCATGTTGAGCTAAATATTCCCCGTTTCTAAACACCATGATGTTAGTTTTACTTAAGTTAACTGTTTAAATTGGGAGTTTGTCTGATTCTCTTTTTAAAAACGTTTAATTGGTTTTGTAGACCAATAGGCGTATCAGAAAGAAGAATAATATCATCTGCAAAAAGCATCAAAATAATTCTATAGCCCCTGGTAACATTTGGATTCATGTCTCCCACTTTTTGATATTTCTATAGCAAGTTCGTTTATTGAAGAAAAAAAAAAGTATCGGGCTGAGTAAACAGCCCTGTTTCACCCCACGTTGGCAATCGAAATAATCCGAGAAAACACCTTTGTCACGGACACACGCACGGACCGAAAACATACATTCCTCGAAGGACTGCATACAACTTTCCCCTTTTCAACCATTCTTTCTCAAAATATTCCATAAAATGTTTCTGTTTACAACAATCGAAAGCCTTTGAAAATCCCCGAAGGCGACATACAATTTAGATTTTCTTAATAGGTATTTTGGACAATGGCATACAAGGTAAATATATGGGCGGTAGTGCTGTAGCCAGATTTGAATCCAGCTTGTTCTTCTATTATTTTATTTTCTTTTATCAGCCCATGCTGTTAATCTTTTATTCATAATATGCGTATACATTTTACTTAATATGCTAGTCAAAGCAATGCCAACGATAATTATCAGGTTATTAGAATTACCCTTTTTTAAAGGGGAATTATATGGATTTGACATGGTTTAAGGAAGATTCTTTATCGAACAAAGAATAAAAAGTGTTACTAAGAAATCAATAATAAAGAGTTAATTTTAAAAATTTCACTAATTATTCTGTCGGGACCTGCACCTTGCCACATTTAAGATCTTTATGCATTTATGACTCATTTTCTTGAGATATTTTCATTAAATAGGGGGTTCATCAAAACAGTATTCTTCATGTCTATTACTATGTTTATATTCATCAGCTACGTCAGTAAATCCATTGAAGACACTAAAGAAATGTTCATTACAATTTTGAGAGCTTATCTCGTTATAGAAACTGCTTTCCTGCTGATTGAATCTAATTTGTTGACCAGAAGAGTTTAGTGTCGTTCACGCTAGCTTTTAGTTTCTCTAATCGTTCTGCGTCAAATTTTTTTTTTCTCTTTCCTGAAATCAGTAATTCTTTTCTTTCTTTTACATAATTTCTTTATATTCTATCCTCAGATTACAGATTAAACTCTTTGGTAACGTTTTAACCAATTGTTACCTCCTTTTCTTCTTTCACAAATCCCAATCAACCAATCATCCCACTTTTTTTTTCTTTTCCAACAACCTCACCATAAGGCAGCAGCACTACATAAGCATTTGTAAATAACTCAATACACATGTTTATATCGTATAATATAAAGTAAAGCTCTTTCTAGACATTGTTTAAATCATCTGAGTTCAATTCTTCCTGTAAATTTCCTCATTGTCATCTGACCACACAAAGCGTTCTTCCGAACACTGTGATGATTTTTCTGTTTGTCTACACTAATGGTTTTCCCTTTCGTTCTAAAGGCAAATGCCAAGAAAACAAGCTACACCAACAATCACTCTGCAATTACATAGTAAATCTCGAGAAGCAATATAATAGTCAACACACTATACCATTACAGGAAACAAAGTGAACTCTCCGTTCGAATCATCTATACATGTTCCATTCAAAATCCCAAGATCAAACAAAAAACACATGTTAATAAGGATTTTCCAAAATTATTTACACGTATATCTTTAGAACGACGTTTTAAAAATCATGTTTTAATATCAGTATTATCATATAACATGTAATTCGAATATTCACACCATAAGCACAATCCATGTTACCATCATCATCAACAATATCTAATAACCATCACAATAAATGTCGTGATTAATAAACACCATCCTCCTCATCATCACCATACCCATCATTCATCATTACCAGTATTTTGAAAATAGGAAGATATATTCCCCATGCATTGGTTGTGGCTTCCCGTTCGAGCATTAAAGTCCCCACACATAAGGAATTTTGCATCCTTATTTTCTAGTATATCTAATAAAGTATCCTCTACAATCATAATTCCATCTTTAACTATTAAGTCATCATAAATTGGCCCTCCTTCTGGTACAACATAACAACCCACCAATAGTAAATCTTTAGATGTGTTAAATAATGCTTTATTTGCTTTCAAAACAACCATATTATCACAACTAACATTAATTTGACTAACAAACTTTTCGTAAATTCTTTAAACCATGATAAAACCCCACCAGAATTTCGACCATTATGTGATATTTTTTTGGCTGGTGCATGGTATTTCACATAGTTAAGAAAGATACCAGAAAAATCAAGAGAGAGAGAGAGAGAGAGAGAGAGAGAGAGAGAGAGAGAGAGAGAGGGAGAGAGAGAGGAGAGAGAGAGAGAGATATGCAGACTCGCACACAGACACACAAACACACATATACACACAGACCACCACACGCACAAACATTGACATGGAGAGAGAGAGAGAGAGAGAGAGAGAGAGAGAGAGAAGAGAGAGAGAGAGAGAGAGAGAGAGAGAGAGAGAATCAATATACTGAGCCGTCAAATATTCCAATAATCAGAAAAACACATGAAGAAACAAAGGAATAAACAAAGAATGAATCAACTACGCCACAGCCGAAAACACACGTACAGACTCACAGACACACGGACACAGACACACAGACAGACACACAAACACAGACAACACACACATACTCGCACACACACACACACACACACACACACACACACACACACACACACACAACACACACACACACACACACACACGTATGCACGCACGCATGAACACACAGACACACACACTCTCTCTCTCCCTCTCTCTCTCTCTCCCCTCTCTCTCTCCCTCGTCTTGACTTCCTCAACCTCCCCCCTTCTCCCTCGCACTCTCCCACTCTCTCCCCCCCCCCCCCTCCCGCTCCCCCTCCTTCTCCCAAGCCATCAATCGACACTGAGCCATCCAGCCAGAAGAAACCTGTGAACCCTAATTCACCGAAAGTAGCATCCTGCCTGACAGCTCATCAATACCCGTGACAGCTGCTCTTCGGATTGTAGAAGAGGGGGGAGGGGGAGGGGCAGAGGGGATGGGGGGGGGGGGGGGGCAGTTTACCAAGTTACCGCTCCCCTTCACGCGACTTTTCGCGCGACAAAACACAACGTAACAAGAGTGGGTCGGTGGTGGTTTGGTTTGTAATCCCGGGGTAAACTTGTCGCCGAACTATCAGCATGTTTGACAGAGTCCGTTGTGTCGACTCTCAGTGCGGGTTATACTTTAAACGGGTGCGAAGGGAGACATAGGGTACACACACACACACACACACCACACACACACAACACAACACAACACACACTACAACACACAACACAACAACACACACACACACACAACATACACACCACACACACACTACACCACACACACACACACACACACACACAC
>JAFLJL010003292.1:28486-50858 GCA_018398815.1 Conus ventricosus | reverse complement strand
TTTTAAAAACTTTTTCATCAGATGTTGTAGGCCTAGAACTCTTCATTGCAGACCTTTTGGCCCCGCGCTTGACAATGTCCGAGTATGTGGTAGGCCCAAAATTTACTGCTTTCCGCAGCTGATGCCAAAAGTTGGGCCGGGACAACGTTTGATGTACTGTCCCCCCGTCCCGCGCAGCCACGTTCGCGCCTGCCCCTACTTGTAGCTCGTCATTTGTTTTGAGATCGTGTTCTTTAGATCTAAAATCGACACATTCATCTCTTTCATCAAACTCTTTTTCTCAGTCTCGGTCATTTGTAGAAGTTCTGTTTGGGAAGCTCTGTTTGACTTTGTTGTTGTGCTGTCTTTCATCAGGTCCGTTTTGTCTGGTTGCTAATGTAAAACAGGCGCAAAAACGTAAGCTATCCCGTTGATCGACTCACCTCTTTCTTGCTGAATTTCCTTCATCAATTCAGGACTCAATTAAACTTGATTGCACAATTTTCACACATTAAACTTTCGTTTGGTTTTCAAAAAACAGAATAGCATGTGCTTGGGAGTCCAGTGTGTGACCAGGGAATTAGATCTAACATTCCATACATTTCAAGGTGCGGCCGTTGGTGGATTTTTGCCTGCACTGCTCCCCTTCAGATCTAACAGCCCGATCTAACAATCGAGGCACATAGCTCTGGTTCTGTAGAAGGTTCCGATGGTTCTCTAGTTGACCTTACGCAGGCTTTCCTTTCTTATCATGCTTCCTTTTGTATCTTGTCCTGCCATGATAGGTCTTCTGCTACGATGATTTAGTCCATGGAGAGATCAGCCGCCATGTTGAACCCGGAAGTGTGTGTGGGGTGTGTGTGTGACAGAGGAGAGAGAGGGGAGGAGAGAGAGGAGAGAGAGGAGAGAGACAGACAGACAGGACAGACAGACAGAGACAAAAAATAGAATCTTCATCCAAGAAACCAAAGTCGACTCTCAGGTCAGGCATAAACAATGGAACCCAAAGATTCACCACACACACACACACCCCACACACAACACCCAACACACACACCACACACACACACACAACACAACACACACACCACACACACACACACACACCACACATACACAAGAGAGGAGAGAGAGGGTGAGAGAGAGAGAGAGGAGAGATGAATGGGGAGAGGAGAGGAGGAGAGAGAGAGAGTTGGTAGGAGATGGAGAGAGGAGAATGCTTTGGTCATTAGATTTGAGCTGTCCCCTCCGGCTCTTGACTTTTTTTGTGCCTGCTTGTTCCTTCCATGATCCCAGGCCTGATGCCCCCCCCCCCCCCCCCCCCCCCCCCCCCCCCCCCCCCCCCCCCCCCCCCCCCCCCCCCCCCCCCCCCCCCCCCCCCCCCCCCCCCCCCCCCCCCCCCCCCCCCCCCCCCCCCCCCCCGGGCCCCCCCCCCCCCCCCCCCCCCCCCCCCCCCCCCCCCCCCCCCCCCCCATCTCTAGTCTTTTTAAAATAAAGCTTTTGTTTTTTCTTCAGCAGCTTATTTTCTTCAACTGCATTCTTTCGTTTAACTGTCTGCCTGTCACTGTCTGCACTGGGGTGCTGCTGGATTCTGTGTCTAAACCCCCTGGTGAGGGAAAAACACCCCCTGTGGTATAGGGGTGACATATTCTCTTTTAACTCCCAATTTAAAAACCGCTGGCATGGCCCCAGGATACCTGTTTTGGGGGACGGACCAGCCGCCATGGCGAAGTGGTTAGCGTCGCGACCCCCGGCTGGGAGGGTCGGGGTTCGAATCCCATCAGAGTCATGTGGGTTTTTCTGCCCCGCCCGGCGTCCGACCCGAGTTAAGTTTGCTGCGGACTCAGTTGGGAAGAGGGGGACCCACACAGTCGAGTTTCATCCACTTAATGGATGCGTTTCTGAGAGTGTTGCTCAAATTTCCTGCCCAACACTGCAGGTGCCTGTATCTTCGGGCCTGGTTGACACTGGGATATATTATGAAGGAAGCGTAGAGTACAGCTGTCACGACCGACCCTAAAGGTCTGCCCTGACGGATCGGTCTAGGGGGAGTGAAGGGGTGACTGCCCTCACACGCCCGCAAGAGACCACAAAAGAAAGATTACAATACAATACACCATTTATTCACACCAGCACACATAGTCACAAATAAGCATTCCAACCCACACAAACACACAATCAAAATTTAAAGCATTTCAACACACACAACTTGCACATAGCCCCAAACAAGCATTCCGACCACACCATTGCACAATCATAAATAATCATTTCCCCGCCCCACACCATAACCATAATCATATAATAATCTTTTCCCAAACCCAGTCATTCCCTTTTCCCTTGCTTCATGTGGTTCCCCCACCCTCTGTCTCTCCAAAGTCCTTCGAGAGCCCCGGGTCGATCAGGCGCCCCCAAACCGGGTCTGTTCCTGAATAGAGTTTCAAAGGCCGACACCTTGACACACGCGCCCCCCCCAAAAAGGCACGACACAGGTTACCCACACCCCGGGCACGTGCACTGCAGGAGGTCCGTGGACGGTTTGGGGAATGGCTCCGTGGGACAGGGCGTTGTCGCGGGACAGTCCCGGACAGGGCCCGAACCATCCAGCCCAAATCCACGTGCTCCTCAACCAGTGGGGCGGGCCCCAACAGCGCAAGCATCGGGGGGGAGCCCCGGGAGGAGAGAAGGAAGGAACTGGAAGGGAAGGAGAAAAAAAGGTACTGGAACCCCGCAGTCAGTACGGTCTGATTTTTGCTGCTTATCTAACAGCCACTCGCATGATGGGCGAGGGGAGGTGTTTGCTAAATTTAAATTGTTCACATCGCTTAACACGCCCTGAGCATACACACCCAAAACAAACCAAACGAGGAATGTTCGCAAAAAGGTCTCCTCACACGAAGCAGGTAAGAGGTTACATTAACAGGCTAAACAAACAAATATCAATTTATATCTTCTTCCTTCCCTCACTCACGTTCAACACTTTCCCTTCTTAGGAACTGAACAGATACAGCAACCACTGCTCTATAACTGCCACCACATTTGAAAATAATAATAATTAAATGGACAATTATCTCCGCATTTTTATAGCAACATTTAAAAAAATGACACAATTCTCCAATCATGCACCCAAACGACTAATCATGCGTACGCACGCTCGCAAACATAAAAATCGTTCCCCTTGCACGCACAAACAGACGGTGGCCGAAGAATGCGAGACCGGCAATTGTGACAGGGGCGGACGAGCGAGACCAAGCAAGTACCAACCCTGAATCACCAGGTTCTCCCCTTTCCCCCCGACTCCCGCTTTCACCAGCTGCAAAAAAAGGTGAAAGACTTTTGGATATAATTTTGACTGGCCAGGTTAAGATTGAATTAACCAGAAAAAGTGGTCTCAAACAATATTTCTTTTATAATTTTGAGACCAAAGAAACCGCGCAAAAGAGAAAAATTAGCCGGCTAGCAAAAAAAAAACAACAAACAAACCACGAAACTGATGCTTACCAGCTACCCGTGGTTGACCAAGTGGCGGGGTTCAAGCGACTCTCTGCCCTCTGTCCCGTGAGAGGACAGCAGAGCAGATGCGGAAAAGAGATGCCCGTGATGTGATGTCCCTCCTACGGCGACTGTAGGGATGAAGGTACCG
This sequence comes from Conus ventricosus, assembly GCA_018398815.1. Taxonomy (NCBI): domain Eukaryota; kingdom Metazoa; phylum Mollusca; class Gastropoda; order Neogastropoda; family Conidae; genus Conus; species Conus ventricosus. The sequence continues at coordinate 47,239 of JAFLJL010003292.1, read as the reverse complement.
ACCGTACCTTCGACGAGTGGTGTAGAACAAAAACAGAGCAGGCGCTCTCAGGGACATCTTCCGCTCGATTGAAGAGGAAAACTCCCTCAACGATGGCACCCCAACATGCCACGCTACGTCACAGTGAGCATACCTCAACCCTTAAGAGGAATGATGCACGTGCGGCAGGTTACAGACAGGTGAGAGGCCGATAGAGACAGCTAGTTCAAGCGAAAGGGTTTACAGCCACCCGTGATCCTGCAGGATGAATTGCACGGGCAGTGGAATTAAGAGAGAGAGAGAGAGAGAGAGGAGGAAAAAGAAAACTAACCTGGCTGAACGACATTAAGGTGCAAACGCACCACAAAGCCACATAAAGGGGCGGATCACGACAAAAACAAGGGACAATGAATAAATGAATAATTCCACCAGCCAAGATGGGGCCCAATTGTCATAGGCCTCGTGACAACCCGTGACAACAGCCCTGTCATGTAGTCTCAGACCAAAATGGAAACCGTAGCATCATCCTCATTCTCATCGATCAGCATTAAAAAGTCTCAAATTCTGTGGCCATTCATGCCCCTGCTCTCATGGTGCCTCAATTTCGATGTCCTCTCCAGTCTGTGGCCTTGGTTTGGTTCCGTCGGGGTTTACGGTATCGGCGAGTCCATGGGGGCTGTCGTTGGACGGAGGTGGTGCCGGTGGCGCCCCCTTGGAGGGAGAGCTCATCACGCCGGCTCCCCGATAAGCATTATTGATGTCAGTAGGGGGCTTAGTAGGTGGTTGTTTCCTGCGTATGTTAGATCAGAAAGGCGCCATGAACCACCCAAGTGACTCGGCAGCAGTGCAGTGTCTCCTTCCAGTGGGTTGCCTCTTCACGACTTGACTTGACTGTTCCCTGTGGATTGTCGGTGCCGGGGGCTGTGGCGGGGGCCGACCGGTGGTGGTGTGGCGGGAGTAGTAGGGGGAAGGGGCGCTTCCCCCCCCTTTTGTGGATTTCGGCCTGGATCTCCCCGGTGTTGCGCATGCCGGCGGTTTGTGGGGCCCATTTTGGGTGGTGGGGGGGGGGGGTCAGGTGGGTGGGGGGGGCAGGGGGTGGCGGAAAAGGTGGCGGGTGTGGGGGGTAAAGGGGCACGGTGGTTACGTCGGCTCGGCGTCATGTGTTAATGATTATTTATTTTTGTTTTTGTGTTTTTGCCCGGTGAGTCACGCCCCGATAATAAAAAAAGTTTTTTTTGTTTGCTGACGAAATGGGTTTAAAAATGAGGGGGGTTTTGTGTCGTGTTGCTCGCTTTTGTAAAGGATCGATTTTGGTTTTTTGTTTTTTTTTGTTTTTGCTGCGGGGGTACGTAGACGTGTTGGGAGGGGCCCGGTTTGGGATGAAAAGTGAGGGTTAAAGTTTTTGATGACGGGGAAATCCGTTTGACCAGGAAAAAAAAAAATGTCAATGGGGTCGTTTAACAAAAAAAGTATGGACCCAAAGGGTGGAAACACCCCCTTTACCGTGTGATTGGGGTCCAACGGGGAAGGGGAAAAAAAATGTTTGGGTCAACAAGTTTTTAAATCCACCCATGAAAAAGGGACCCCCCTCCCGATGGATTGTTTGGTGTTACGGAGAGTGGCATTTGGGATATCTTTTCTTTTGAAAGGATTTCATTTTATCGAAGGACTCCCCAAAAGTAAAGAAGGGTTTTTCCCAGAAAGCTTTTTGGGTTTGGTGATGGATGACTTGATGGGGAAAAACGGATGACAGGGTACAAAATTATTTGGGAAAAAGGTAGTCATCATCGAAACATGAGTGTAAATGTCATCGTGCAGAATTGTTTGGGAAAAAAAAAAAGAACCCCAGGCCCCAACGGTTAAAACAGTATTATTGGGGGTTTTTCAAGAACCCAAAAAAACCACCTCACAGATCACCCATTTACCCTTAAACGAGTACCCCGGAAGATTAAAGAAAACTTTCGGGAAATTTTTTAAAAGGGCCCGACACCCAAACCCCACGGTTATTTTTTGGGTTTAAACCTTCGTCAGGGACCCCGGGATATTCCTTTCTGAGAAAAAACATTTTATCCCCCCGACCCTTAAAATTTCTGTATTTTTGCAAAAATTGTTTTTTGGTCTTCCAATTTTTCCTTTGTTTCCCTGAAACGTTTTTTTTTTTTTTTGGTGGGAAAAGGGAGGAAGGATGTGTGGAGTTTTTTAACACACTGTGAAGTTTTTTGATACGTGTGTGGGAAACCCCCTTCCCCGGGTTCGTGGGGGTTAGCCCTTTTTCAGTGGATTTTTGGGGGGGTTTTTAAAAGCGGGGCCCCATCTCCCCACCGGGGGGTTATTTGCGACCGGGAAAATTTGGATCTTCCCCCTTGTCGGGCAGTATGAGAAGGAATCTACCCAGGGTTGCAGTTTTTGTGTGGTCCCAACCCTGCTGTTTTTAAGGAAGCTCTGAAAGGGGCCTCGCCCGGTTTTGTTCAACCCCTGAGGGGGAATTTTCCCAAAAATTTTTAAAAGGCCACGTGGGACTGACCCCTCCCCAAGAAAAAAAACATTTTGTGCAGATAAAGCAGAGCTTACGCTCCCGGGCCCAAAGAAAGGAAAAATCAGCAAAAAAAAAGAAGCAGTTCTTGCGGAAGGGGGGGTTTTCTGGGTTTCCCCTCATAAAAACCTGTCCTGGGGGTGTTCGGTGGTTTACGGGGGGGGATTGAAAAACCACATCATGGGCATGCGAAAGAAAATGATTTTAGTGGACCCTCGTGTGTAGATTTGGGTTCGGGGAACCCCCGGTTTCCTGATCCCACATCTGACAGTTTAAAGGGCAGGGATCAGGGGTGCGTGATATTTTAGAGAACAATGTACAAGGGGCCGAAGATTTGGTTTAATATGTATAAATAAAACCCTTTGGAAATTTTTAAAAACGTTTTGATCATTTTAAAGGAAAAAAAAACCCTGGGAGTAGTGACTGTTCAAATCACCCCCCGTAAACCCCAACCCAAATCAAAAAAACGGGGAAAATTTTGAGGGACGGTCAATCCCACGTGGACGAGCGTGGAAAAGGGGTGTTGTGGAGAGTTGAAACCCCAAACGATTGAAAACCCAAAGCGGGGGACTTTTAAACCGCGTTCGAATCACCAGATTGAAATGGAACCAGCGAGGGGAAATCATGGCGGGACAGTGATTAAAAAACCAAACCCTTTTTTGATTTGGTCAATGATGTGCTGAGAAAACGACGAATTTCCCAACCCTATTGGGTGGAAAATTTTGGTGCTTCAGTGATGCCAAATCCCCAAGTTTAGTTGGAAACCCCGCCCTTTGGAAATTTTTTATGAAAAACACAAATACCGGCCCCCTGTCCTGTTCTTCCCCTTTCTACGGAAGGCCCTTTTCCCGTGTGGGTTCCTCTTCCCCCCAACCCCCGCTTTTTCCACCCCCCCCCATCCCAAAAACCCCCCCATCACTGAGAAACTTTCGCCTTATCATCGATCGGGAAAAGCCCGAGGGAAAAAAGATTTGGGACCGTTGGAAGGGGGACCCCTTTTTTTGGAAAAAAAAGACACAAAAGAGGGGCCCCGGAAACAACGAGTTTAAAAAAAGGGACGGCCCCTTTTGATGGTTTGGGAGCCCTATGACTACCCCCGAAATGGCTGGGGAAAAAAGAAAAAACAATCGAAACAAAACCCAGAATGTTGGCGAGGCTTACTACACCCCAAACGCCTGGATCTTTTTTGGGGGGTGTTCACCCCCTTTAAAAGTTAACAAAGGGCAAAAGGTCTGTGCTCAAAGAGGGTTGAGTCACGAAGATGCTTAAAATCTTCTTTAAACCTGGGGCGAACAATTTTTTGAGAGGGGGGCGGGTTTTTGGGAGGGAAAGGGGCCCTAAAAGGGCAAGTGATCTGTTTGACTTTCAACACCTCAAAAAAAACCCAATGATGGTTTTAGCTTTCTGCTGACAGTCATGATGTTTTTCCCAAAATATGTTGGGTCGTTCCTTTGAAAAAAGAAGGCCCTGCGTTTGGTAGGGGCCTTTGAACGCACCCTTAAACAGGGTGGGAAAACCCCTAAAACTCAAAAGCCCAAGGGGGGCAGAGTTTTTGAACAAAACTTTTCAACCTTTTTTGAAGGAAAAAAAAAGGAATCCCTTTTTTGGGGACGGGAAAACGGGATCGAATGTCTGTGGTAGAGAGATGAATCGCACTTTGAAAGAAAAAGCTTTTGGCGTACTTTACCAGAAAAATACTTTGGATTTGTGGAGTTTTACCACAGTTGGTAAAGGCTTAAAAATTTTTCCCGTTTAACCCCCAAATCCGGGCGTGCTCCCGCGAAAGTGACAAAAACAAACCAAGAAAATTTATGGCAGACTCGGTAAAACAGCGACCAGCTACGTCCCTCCCCTCCCCTAAACTGAAATTAGGGTTTCGTGACGCGTAGAAAACCCGGGGAAGAATTTAAAAAAAGGTTATTTGTCATCTTGGTCTAAAAGAACTTTTCACAGTCAGTCAAATTTAAAAAGACCATCCCGTGACTTACACCCTTTAAAAGACGATCAGGGGAAAAGAGTTAAAGGGGAAGTTTTTTAAAAGGGAAAGATACAGAAAGTGGGGGGAAAAAACAGTTTTTTTCGTATTGAAGCAATTTAAAGGAACGAAAAAAAAGCAATGGACGGGGTGAAAAATTTTTTTAAAATTTGGTTTTTTGGTTTACGCTCTTCATTCAATTCTTGGATTCCTCAGTCAGCACTGACCCCTACGCCCCTGACCATGCCTGTTTCAAAACCCATTAAAAAGCAGCTTGACTCATGTGATGTTTGAAACCGTCACTCTACGGGGGGGCCCAAAAAATCTGCGCTGGGGTGTGTTGGACAAGGGTTTCCTGCGGGGGAAATTGTTTTCGGTTGTCGGGAGCCCCTGGTTTATGGGTGGTTGGTGTTGTTCTATTTAACTGAGTCGCGGTCAAGGAGTGGACTTTGTGGGTGGCTTTTTGGGGTTGTTGGGTTTACACCCTTCCCAAAAACCCTTTCCCAATCGTTCCACGGCCAACGCCCCACTAAAAACCAGTTGTTTTTATTGACGTTCCCCGCAACGCTTAGGGTCGTACTACCCCGATAAAAACGCCATTTCATTTTTTCAAAAAATGCCTAAAACCGTTTTTGGACTTGAACGGGTTCAAAGGGGGCCCCTGTTTTAAATTCTGTTCAGCAAACGTACTTTAACATTGAAGAACAAAAAATTTGGATTTTTTTTTCCCCCCGATGGGGGTCAGATAAAAAGGAAAAAAGGAAAACAAACCTTTCAGGGGGTTGTTGAAACACAGAATTTTGACGCATGCTTTTTAAAACCCGTTTATCGACGGTCTGTTGGGAAAAAAGAAAAAGAAGACAAAAAATCAAACTGAAAAATTTTATCGGGTTTCTACCCCAAAAAAATGACAGTTAGACTGTATGAGGTGATTGCGTTCTCCCGATCAAACCCGCAAATTTAAAAGATATCTTGGGGACTGGAGAGAGGAAAAATTTTGGGTTTTGGGGAAAAGGTTTTCTATGAAAGTAAAAAAAAGTACATCTCCCCCTTTGGGTTAGAGGGTTGGGAAAGTCTACTGCGACTTGGTTCAAACCCCGTTGTTGGTGATGTGAGGGTTTTTCCCTTTTCCTTTTGGTTTCCCCCACTGGGAATCAGAGCAAGAAAAACGTTAAACATAAGTAGTTTTAATTTTTTTGGGCGGGTCGGGCCCTCATGGGGATGGGGATGAATGTTGGAATGTTGGAATTTTTCCGGGGAAATGACTCATCCGGAAATGACTTTATCCCGGAAGTGACATCATACAGGAAATTACACGGTTTAAATGACATTTATCCCGGAAGTGACATCGGGGGGAAAATGACCCCTCATCCGGAGGTTTACATTACAGGGAAAAAAAAAGGAAGGTTTGTGGCCTCGTGGCCCCGTGGGTGGTTAAAAGGGGGGGTAAAACCCCATTAGTCAAGAAAGAAAAGGGTTTTGAAAGCAACGGGGGGTGTGGGGGGGGAAAGGGGGAGCCCGGTTTTAACCCCCCCAAAAAAAAATTTGGGGACGGAGGGCCCGGGTGAAAAAAGAGGGTTTGAAAAACAAAATGGGGCGTAAAGGGGGGGGCGTGAAAGGGGTTTCGGGATTCGGTGTAGTAGGTACGACCTTTTATTTAAGAGAAAAAAAAAGTATTTATAAAATAAAAAGGAAATTTACTGATAAGTAATGAATAGAAAAAAAAATTTTTTTATTGCTCCCCCGTTTTTGTCGGGGGGTTTGGGGCCCGGGCCCGTATCAAAATAAAACTTCGACTTTGTGATAGGGGAACTGAGGCAATATTTTTCGTTATCCTAAAACAAATTCATTAATAAAAAGAAAATTAAAACCAAAAAGGGGGTTTGTTTCTGGGTTCATCCTTTTTGAATTTGTCTCTTGATGTAGAAGGGAAAGGGAAGGGCATCTCGATGTATGAAAAAGTGTAGACTGTCTTTCCCTCGTCCTGAAGCTCTTGTTGTTTTCCCCCTCCCTTGGTTGAGTGTTTAGCACGGCGAGGGTAGTGGGTTTGGGTGAGTCGTTCTGTTGTTTGTTTTTGTCCTTTTACAGCTGAGTTTGTCATGACTCTCCATAGCGTAGTAGGTTTTTGGGCCCGTGCCACGATTCCGTCCCTTCTATTCCGTTTTTGAAGGACCGGGGTGCGTTTTTTCAAAAAATTTTGAGAGTCCCTTTCAAAGGGAGGAGGGGGAGTCCCCAAAGGGGCGTGGGGCCCCGGGCACTGGCATCCACAAACTCAAAGATGGTGGTGTCGGAGGGGGGGAAGGAAACCTCGGGGTATTCTTGTAGAATTTTTCCGGGGTTTGGCCGGACAAACCTTTCCAAAGGGGGGGTGCTGGGACCATTACAGAGAGTCTGTGGCCATTTCGAGGCTGGTAATTTTTTGCGGGGGGCAACTTTTCCAAAACAATTTGTAGTTAAATGGAGCATTCTCAAAATTGGGGTATGGTAGACGAAAAAGCCCTTTTGGTTTGGGAAATTCCCCACAAGTTTTGATTTTTGGGAGTTCCAACCCCGTGATGGTTTTTTGTCAAGGAGTCAGTTTTCGAAAAAAAGGGGTTCCCTTTATGAAATTTTGCGCTTTTTTTTTCCCTCAAAGTAGGTTGTCGGTATGCTTTGCGATGTTGGTGATGGTTTTCCCGTAGCAGAGTTTTTCCCCAAAAACTTAAAAATTTCAGCCAGGGAAAGGGTTTGGGGAAGGTTTTTGGGTCCCTTGACGGGCGAGCGTTGGGGTTCAGTTTTACCAAACGTTTAAAACGGGTTTTGGGGTTGTATTGACAAATTTTTTGGATGGGCCCGGCACTACGAGTCCGTCGAGAAGGGTTAAAATCGGGGCAAAGGGGTGGTCGGAGAAACCTTTTGGCCAAAAATAAAATCCCGAAGAGGGTCCCTTTTTGGGTTGACTCAATAGATGACGGCGTTTTCCGGGTTGCTTTTTATAAAAAAGACCCAATTTTCGTCTCGACCCACTTCCGGTTTTGAATTTGGGAGGATTCCGCAAAAATGTTCCGAAGATGTTGCGGACCTGATGTCACCGCAAAAAGTCCAAAAAGCGGACCTTTTTTCCACGGGGTTTTACGATGTCCAGCTCCCATTTATCCTCCAAACCCCGAAACGGGTTGGGGTGTTTTGGGGAGTGCTCGTGCAGAAATCGTTTGTATTGCCTGATGGGGTTTGTTTGTCCGCTCCCCTTTAACTCCCACTTTTTTAAAGACATTGACCCGACGTGTTTCCAAAAAAGTCTGCGTTTTCTTCGGGTTTTTTTTTGTTTCAGCTCTTCCAACGTTTTTCCATTGCCCGGGTGATGGCAAATTCTTTGTTTTTTTGGGGAAATCTTTACCGGGGAAACAAACAAACCGTGAAACTGAAAATTTTTTGTTTTTTGTTTTCCGCATCCCCTTCATCTAACGAATGCGGCGTTGTCCCAAAGGTGTTTTTTTACTAATTTAACTTATGCTGCAAAGAAAACCCCCGGGTTTTTTATCCCCACTCCAACCACTTCTTTACAGCTGTCCGTATTTGTTTGTTTTTTTGGGTCTAAAGCGATTTTTCCCTTTTTTTTATTTACTGGTTTTTTGTGGGGAAAGTCTTGATCAGTGCCAAAAGGGTTTCAAAAACTTTGGGATCGTTTCCTTTTTAAGTTTTTGTACCGGTTTTTTTTAGGGTTTTCCCCGAACGAACGTTTTGTTTTTTTTTTTTGATAGGATGAAAAATGATCGAAAGGGGGCCCCCTACCCTCTGTTCACGAAGCAATGTGCAAATCCTTTCGATCTTCATTGGAGCAAGGGGAAAAAAAAATTCGGGGGCAGTGTTTTGAAAAAATATCGCAGCGTAGACCCCGGGAAGGATGGCGTCTTTCAGGAAAGTCCCGCCCTAAAGGGTTTTATAAACAGGGTCTGCCCCTTTTCCCGAGCTTGGGAGGAAGGGTGCGGGGTCTTTGTTGGGTTTTTTACCAGGGTTTGAAAGTCTTTCATGGTGGGGCATGTTTTGATCGTCCACACGTTGACCCTAGGGATAGTCCTCCTTACTTAAACGGGCGCGTTTTTTTAAAGAACGGGGAAGGCCCGGAGGTTGGGATGATCCCTTTTTCCCAAGTGTCCGTGACGTGATAAACTGTAGGGAAAAAAATCCTTTCTTTTCCCCTAATCAAAAGCCCCGAGGTATTGGCGTAAGGGAAAACCCGGGGGAAAAATAAATTTTGGGGTCAAAAATTTGAGCTTCGATGTGTGATTTCATTTGTATCGTTTTTGTTTTTTTTTCAGAAATTTTTAAAGGGGGTTTGAGTTTCTGGTGGGGCTTTTATCTTCGTCAACACCGTTTTTTCCCTCCAGATCCTTCGGTTTTTGGGTCGAATGGGGTTGACAATACGCTCAAAGAAGTAAGGCTTCATGGGCCCTTCGGTCATTTTTGGCGTGTTTAAACCCCCCCCGGGAAGTTCCCGGAGTTTTTTTATCCAGTTTCGTTCTTAGTTCAGCGGCAGAGAGATGGTCTTCTGATGCTTGTTTTCTTCCTCTTCCGCTTCCCTTTGGCCCAGTTGTTCAAATTACAGGAGCAAATTCTTCTCTGAGAAGGCCATAAGCGTGGTCGGATAATGTTTCCAGATAATCCCCCATTTTGTTCACGAGAACTTGAGAATCCCCTTCAGAACGAAACAGACTGGTTCTTCGGCCGAGGGAATATTGGAACACACACTGATGACAAAGGGACGTGTTTTTTCACGTACACGGTCTTAGCGTCCATCGTTTTGGGTGAGGAAGATATGGGCATCAAAATAGACTTCAAAATCGAACGTGGCCGATAAGGAAAAATAAAATCAGTATCCACCAGGATGCCATTCTCCTTCAATATTTCCAGAGGGGTTGGTGATGGGTGATAGATCTCCGGGATAGACGTGTTTGATTTTTGTCTCCTTTGCAAGTCAGTTCGTGACGACGAAGCCTCGTTCTTGTTTCCACAGCTTTCCGCATTTAGGACAGCGAACGCGTGGGGCCGCTTTATTGACGTTGGTGATGTAACAAAAATGATTTTCGTAGTTGAGGACGGACATAGTGTCGGAGTATTTTTGGCACCGCGACGACGAGGGATGAGGCAAGGAGGCGACTCGCTTTCGTCGTATTCGAAGACATCCACGTTGACTCCGAATCGTTCTTCCAATGCTTCCAAGTCAGATAAGGTAACACCGGAAAAAAACGGACGCGTGGCAGGGGTCCCTTCCACTGCGGAACAGCTCCTGAGTCGGGGCCTGGAGTTTATGACGACTGGCGCCTTATGCAAGGCCAGGCACCTGAAGAAGCACAAGTTATCCTCGTAAGGAAAATGGTGGTTCTCGTCACTCACCAGGGTGTAAATGGCCTCGTTGTTCTTGATGAAGTTAGGAATGGCGGAAGTCGCAGCAGCCGATGGGAAAGTCAGACAACGGGTTGACATAAAAGCTGGTAGATGTCACGGCGCGGACGGTCCATTTGGAGTCTGGTCGTTGTTGTCTGGCATGCTCCAAATGTCGTGTTGTTGAGTTCTTTTAAAAAAACGATCAAAATCTTCTTGGTTGTTGATGAGGCGAGGCGCCTCGAACACCCGGGCATTATTTTGAGAGGCGTGAAAAAATCGTTAGTATCATTTTCTCGATGATGGAGAATGAAAAAATGGCTGAGGTTGATTTTTAAATCTTTTTGTCTGCTTTCAAAAATTTCGGAGTTCATCTTTCCCAGTCAGGCGCTCCTCTACTACCCCAACGGTGTTATACAGGGGACTGTCGCGTTCCTTCGAAAATGATGGGTGCGAATGGCGTCAGTTGTCATCGTAGAGTTGACTCGTCTCGGGATCGACTTCCGATTTAAAACAGACATTGCGAGATGGGACATTGTTTAACCAGACATTGCGAGAGGGGGTCAGCGACAGGAAAGAAAAACGGACCATGGCTGAGCGGAGCTGACCCAGTCACGCAGTGTCTGTGTTAAACCGAGTGTTTTACGTTCCTTTTGACCCACACAGATTCGTGGGTGTGTACTGACGTCGGTCAACCGATAAACTTTAGGGGGGGATTGGTCATTCAGGTAGGTATAACGGACCGTCTTCTTCTTTTTTCAGTAAAAGAGGAAGTTAAAAGGTTTGCAAATATCACTTTATGTGTGTGTGTGTGTGTGTGTGTGTGTGTGTGTGTGTGTGTGTTGTGTGTGTGTTGTGTGTGTGTGTGTGTGTGTGTGTGAGAGAGGAGAGAGGGGTGAGAGAGGAGAGTGAGAGAGAGAGAGAGAGACCGAGAGACAGAGAATACAAACTGTAAAGTGAAGGTGTTGGCAGATAAAGGGAAAGCACTACACTTTTTCATCAAATACAACTCTGAAAGTCATTTTGTTTCATGATTAGCACTTTTTTGAAACAATCAAACTGCAATTTGTAAAGTACTTTTATTCAATGATAAAGCATTATTTGAAAACAAATATTCATCAAACTACAATTCACAAAAGTATTCCTTTAAGATCAAGCATCATTTGAAAACAAACATTCTTCAAACTACAATCTACATTATACACGTGATAAACACTTTTTAGTGATCATACATTCATTTGAAAATCAATATTCATCACATCAAACTATGACTTACGAATTTATTCTTTTTTTGTTTCTGATCAAGCATCTTTATTAACAAACATTCAACAAACGACCATTTTTAAGGCAATACCTTGTTCTAAAAACCAAAGCATCGTTTGTAACTAGCCACCAACCTTCCCAGCTCCAGACCCGAATTCCAACACCAGACCCAGATGCCATGAAAAAAAACTCTGTAATTTCAAGCACATGCACCCAAACCCAAAGAAAGAACAAAAGTATCTAATGGGAAAAACGAAAGGTTAATGGGACACTACTTAGTTTTTTTCGTACTTTTAAGCGCTTACCACCAACCAAATCCAGACTTTGAACAAGTCTGTGTTTACAAAATCTGAATGGGGATTTTTGGTTTTGAAGAGTAAATTTTTTGTATGGCAGTATGCAAGTAATGAAAGATAGAAAAATTTACTAGCGCATGGCTCAGATCATGGCTACACTGATTGATTTTAATAAAAGCCACAGATAAGGGCACAAAAAGGGGGAACCAAGACGACGCAAAATTCGTTTCAAATGAAACCCGTAGTTCTTTTTATGTCAATGTGTACATCCCTGCAAAATTGATAAACCTGTAAAACATGCGAGGTTGGATTTCTGCACAGATCTGAAAACACCAGGTTATGAAAAGAAAAAGCAACAGCCCGGGGAGAAAAATCAATGTCTGCTAGATGCAACAATCAAACTTTTCTATGTCACAATGGTCTTATTTTGACTTTTGTAAGTTGAAACAACTCGTTGTGCATTTTAATTAACACATTTTCCTGTCGTGTGACATGTACTTTGCTCTGTTTCTTTTAAAATACATGCACAGTTATCCACTTATGTTAAATTCACTTGTATGCACGTGAGTTATTCTTCATCGTAAGTTCGCTTGCATGCACACCAATGTTGCAAAACAATGAAATGATTTTTTTTTTGTTTTTCTTACCATGTATGACAAACAAAACCTACGTTAAACAAAACGGCTTTACAATGACTACAACTTCATCTGATAACTCATTGACAAAATTCCTAAACAGAATCCAAAGCAAGATTTCCTGAAGGATACCAGTTAAAACTACAGATTCCAAGGAGAAAGATTTCCCCAGCTCTTAACCATGTGTTCTGTTTTGAAGGAAATCTTTAAACCCATATTACAGTACTGACAATTACTCCATCTGATCGAGGCTGTGTGGGGGAGTCATTCACGAGGGACGAATCAAAAGCCTTTTTAAGTCCAGGGGAGACAACGTAAAGAGATTCTCTGTCATTAAACATTTGTGACAGTTCTTCGTCCCCTCTAATCCCCGAGTCATGCAAAAAAGTCTGGGTCTAAAACCATAGATACGAACAAGTCATTGGCTATCATATGGTTAACTACTGCATCCCTTAAAATACTCAAGGACTTTACATAGCACCCCTTTAACTGGTCCTATTTTTCCTGCTGATGGTTTACTTCCTTTTTTGTTTTAAAGTGATGCTTACAGTAGTTTTGTATCCCCAATCCAAAGGGAAATCACGCGTTTCTCTATTGTTTTATCAAAAAATGTCAATGGCAAAGTAGAAAATATATTTTGTGATTTTTAACAACCAAGATTAGATATTATCTGTTCACTTGACCTCTTAGGATTTTAATTTCTTCTTTTTCACAGCTGTAAAAGTTATGCAGATTCCATTATGTTCAAACGAGATATCAACTTCAAGACAGAATGGAAATTTCTCTGGACAATAAAAACCAACCCAGCCAACTTTTGTAATAGCCTTGGGATAGTCGGTATACCATAATACTACTACACTCTTTTTGGGTTTGGTTTGTTCTACATGAAGTTATTTTCAACATCAAAGTCAAAGAGCTGTGCCACCAATGACAGTCTCTTGAAAGAGAGAGGATGGACACAGACAAAGCCACAGGGGACCCAAATATATCAAGTGACACAGAGACAGACTAGTCCCTCAACATGTACATCAAGTCCAAAGTAACACGTCTATCAAAGTTTGGGTATAACTACCTTTTTTCATGCGGTTTTGATGTTTTTGCGCTTTTCGCAACTTGCTGTTCAAAATTACATCTTGTCTTTAAATAATGTAGAAATTTTTATTTACAATTAAAAGTTTTTCTCGCGTTGCTTTATAGTTAAAATATTTTTCTAGAAGAAATTGAAGTCAAAGGCTATCACCCCTGAAATTGTTTGAATGCCCAAATAATATAATTCAACAGACAAATTTAAAAGAAGCACATGCTGACATTTTCTCTTTATTGTTGCTTAAAGTTGTTGTGAAAATATGCCGCGTGTTCACATAACCAAATAGATGCTCAATTTTTTCCCCTTTTCGATATTACAAAATGTACAATGATCTTTTCAGTTCTATATAGTGTAGAACTCTTATCTTAAAAGCATTTAATTTTTATTTCGTTTATTTTTTTGTACCTTTTTGATGATGATATTCATTGCAATTGCTCTTCAATTTTTTGATTCCACTGCAAAAGAAAGGTTTTATGTTGTCACACAGAAAGGCATCATAATAAACACGTGCCCCTCTGTTGACTGAACACACAAGTTTCCACATTTAAGATTTGTTTCATTCTTTTTTATTTGTCATTGTTACCGCAGTTTTCCGAATATATGCTTTTTACTCCCTTAAAATCCAGTATACGAAATAAAGTCAATGCAAAACCCATACTTGTTATTAAACTCTCTTGTATGCCAAAAGCGTGCTATCTTCTTTCTAATGTGTCAATTGTGTTTTATACGTTTGATGAACAGAGTTGATTAGAGAAAACAGTTTTTTTTTTTGTTTTTGTTTTTATCTTAATATTTCATAATAAAATACATTTTCAGAACCCATTTCTTCGGAAATGCAAGGCAGAATCCATTGGCCAAATTCTTCATATGCCTAAAATAGTAGCCCTAATTTTTTGTTTTGATAATTGGCCTAAAAGAAGATACAGCTTTTTTTTCAGATGATGTCTTCTTGGACAACTTGCCAAAATAAAACTTTTCCCCTTGTGAGACGATATTCTTATTTTTTCTACTCCACGCAAGTTTTTAAGGCAATATATATTCCTTTTATTCTTGGTACACCAAGTCCCCCATTTTATAAATGTTTTTCACTTCAGTTTTGATGTTTATACAGTTCATTTTCTATCCTCAAAACTCGAAGACTGAGTTTTGAATGCTTAAATTTCATCATTGGAAGGATTTGGAAGTAAAATCCGTGATGAATTCGTTTGGACAAGATTAAAGCCTTTAAACAACCACCTGCCTAGTGGAGTAATCTGTATTTTAACCATACTTGTATAACATTCATATTTCGAGAAATCTAGCCTGTATGTTTATTTCTGAACAGTCAGCAAGATCACTTGTAAATAAAATACACATAATTTTGAATTGTGGTGGGTTCCACTGAATACGTAAATGTTTCATGTAGCAAATCGTCAGAATTTCCTATGCCGAGCCATAGGCATTGTTTTTTTCTGTGTTTAATATCAAACTTGATTTCCCAAACCTATCAACTGTTATCGAATCCCCTCAAAAGACACTTTGTCATTTCAAACTAATTTCTAATCGTCCGCGTATTGTGCAATTTCTGTTCTGCATTGTTTAGTTTGGATTCCTTTCTATAATTCTATTATCTCTCAACATAAAGGCAAGACTTTTACACACAAAATGAATATGTAGGGTGAAATGGGGTCACCCTGCTGCGCCCCCGACCTACAGGGAAAAACCAACCAGATGTCTGTCCGTTCACAAGTACAGCTGACTTAATATTATTCCAGAAAGGAGTTATCCATTTATGTATATCTGGTCCAAAAACCGAATGCTACAAGTACTTTATTCATGAATCCCTGTTTAGGTGAATCGAAGGCTTTTCCTAATCTAACCATAAAAGCAAGTCAGGCAGTTGGTGTGTTTGTGAATAATTAATTCAGTCATAGATCAGTCTAAAATTATCTCCATATTCTGTTGGCCATAAATCCTGTTTGGTTTCGTGATCAAAAATTGGAAGAACCATGTTTTAGTCTGTTTACAACACGTACGTTTCCTTTTCTATAAACAACATTTAAAAGAGTAATGGCCTTCTGTTTTTAATGGGGGTCTCAGATTTATCACCTTTAGGATACAAAAATATGATTCCTTCCTTCTGTATGGCGGAAACTGCCCAGTTTAAAACCCTTTATTTTAAAGATTTGAACGACGAATATTCAAGTGATGGTTGAAACAATTTAAAGAACTCGACAGTAAATCCGTCTGATCCTTTGGGTTTTATTGTTTTTCATCTGTTTAAGTGCTAGCCAGCTTCATCTATAGACATTTTTCCTTCTAATTGTTTAAGACATGAGGTAAATTTAACCATTTGAGATATTTCGTAATCCTCAACTTCCTTTATCCCGGGACGATTTTTTTCATTAAACTTTCTTCACGTCTCGTTGGATCCTTTCATCATTGAATATTTTCTAAGCCCTCCTCTGATGTTAACTTTGTTATTTTTTGTTTTTAAAAAAGTTTCTTTTTTCAAGCGAGCTAAAACATATCTAATCTTAACTTTGTCATAAATTTTTGTTTAGAAATTTCTGTTATCAAGAGAACAAAAATACTGATTGACCCTTTTTCTATCCAAACGTGCTCGCGATCGAATCAAACCCCCTGTTTTAGCTTCCCCAAGTCTAAAATGTTCCTCTTTGTCCCGCTCTAAATCATGTCTTTCTTCATCAGTCAATGTTCCTTCTTCGCTAACTTTTCAATATTCACTTCTTAACAATTCTGCTTTTTATTACTTCGGCGTTTTTTTTTTTTTTTTCAGTTGCAAAAGCTATTAGTTGTACTTCTTATTTTTTTTTAATAAAACATCTAAAAAAGATGATCTGTAGTAGTAAACTCAATTTTTGAATGCTCAATAAATGATACTTGTTCCCTTGAACTGGGGAGTACAGCATGCTCTTCTATTTACAACTTTAATTTCCTCGTTAATTTCATCAATGTACTGTTTATCCCTTTAACAAAGACCACTTAAATTTCCCAGAAGGGTTATAGTTTTTGTTTCTTTAGCAAAGGTTAAATTCGGAGTAAGCATTGAATGGTCTGTCTGTACCCCGCCCTTAAAATCTGAATCCGTGACAAAAAGTGGACACATAATCTGAAACTAGGAAAAAAAATCAAAAACTACTTTGCTGCAGAGGGGAGGATCTGTTCCATGCGTATCTTTTCAATTTGGGTTTTCAACATTCTCCATATATCTGTAAGGTCTATATTAAGCATCATTGTCTTCAACTTGCTGTTGTGCTTAACATTGCTATTTGCTTATGATTAAAATAATCCCTTGAAAACTCTTGTGCGAGGTTCCCGTCCCCTCAATTACATTTTCAACACTACATCCTTAATATTATCTTTTTAACTCAACAAAAAACAAAAAATAAAAACAGAAAAAAAATCAAGATTTCATAATTGGTCTATACAGGTTAATGTCAAAATCATCTTAGCCAAAATGGATACACCAGCAAAAATGTTTGTTTCCCTATATCTTTGTTTAAAAGTTTTGTACACAAAATCAAAATCATTGTTTAAAGAGAATGGTAACACCTCTTGAATTTGACATAATGATTTCAAAATATGTTATATAACCCATTCTGCTCTGATACAATTTCAAGCTTGGGGTCAAAATGGGTACCCGTAAAAGATACATCAAAAACGTTTTTCTTTAAATAGTCAAAACATCCTTCTCTTTTTCTTTTTTTTTCTTTTTTTGATCCGCTAGGCCTCGTGAACAAAACCTTACATATTTACTTGTTATATCTTTATAAGTGGAGCAGAAACACACACATATAGGCAGAAAACGCCCATAATCTTGCAATGGACACAATATCTACCGAAATTACAGGCAGATAAATACAGACAAAATCGTCAATCCCTTTTAAAGCACAAAATTCACCATCTTTTCTCACGTGGGAAAACGGCATCTCATTCAACAAAGGATTTTCTCCAGTTCAAAAATAAAAAAAGACCCAAAAGTATACAAGAAAAATAAGCATGAGGTAAGACAAAACAAAGAATAGTTAAAACAAGCAAGACTATAATAACAAAACATTGTTTAATCTTAGGTTTTTTAAATACGACCATGTAGTGGGCGTTCAAACTGATCGTTTTTGTTCCTTCTGTTTCGAAAATACATTTTGGATATGTACCCTTACGCTCGCGTTACGATGATGCTACCTTTGGTAAACAACTTCGTCACGCGATCGTTCGTTTCGCTCATTAAATGTCAATGATCACCAAACGTTACGGTCTCCCTTTCCCCGCGTCTATATCCCTTCCGTTTAAAAGGTCACCCCCCACAATCGTTATACGACGTTTGCCATTCTCCAAAAACCCATATTATTTCTTCGGGTATCGGTACCTCATTTCTGATACCCTTTTTTTAAAAAACGTTTTACAAAATTGGGGTTTTCCTGAGCAGTAGGACCGCTATGGCAAGTAAAAGGGTGTTCCAGCGAACATCCATCTTGAGGAAAACACAGCGGGGGGAAAACGAGACCTCAGCACCGAATGACTTGTTCTCAGGGTGACGTCCTCCCTAAAACCTTCACGCCCCTTTCCCCCACAGCACCCCTTGCTTTCAATCCTCTTTTCTTTCTCGACTAATCGGGGTGACGCCCCTTTACCATGCTCTGCTTGCTTTCAATCCTCTTTTGTTTCTTTTGGGCACTCGCCTCGACTATCGGAGTGACGCCCCTTTACCACGCTCCGACACTTTGTCAACAAGGTTCACGACCCTTTCCGGGTCACTTCCCCCTGATGTCATTTCTGTGATGATGTCACTTCCGGGATGATGTCACTTCCGGGATGATGTCATTTCCCCTGATGATGTCACTTCCGGGATGATGTCACTTCCGGGATGATGTCACTTCCCGGTGACGTCATACATTCCCGGGCATTCATCCCATTCCCCATAGGGGTTTGATTTGCAGTAATATACTACTATCATATTTTGAAAAACCCAACTATATTCCCCTGAGTAGGTTCAGTTCAACACAGTGGAATCCTTTTAACCAAAAGACACGGGCAAAACCTGTCATTTGACAAAGGGAAAACCATTTATGGTTTACTTTCGGCGCAGACGACCTGACGGCCTTTAAGAGATGGTGGTCACGTTCCTTGAACACCCTGGAAAAACTTATGAAGACTATTACTGCGCCCAAGCTGGTCACGGGCTCCCTGTGTTTTTAGGGGGAAAAAATTACCCAGGGAGAGGACTTGGAAACCTTCTAGGAGGACTCGGGGTACTCTCATCCCTTGTTAAAATGTGGTGGAAAGGCTTTACTGAAGGAAGGGACTCGAACTGGCATGCAGCTCGGCAAGATGTGCTGTCTGGGGAAAAAGTGAAGTCCGCTCTCCAGACCGGGGTAAGCAGGTGGCAAACGATTGTTGCATCAAGCCGTGAGCAGAGTCACGGCCCCGCGCACCCCCGGGGGGAAACCCCCTAGGAGGCGTATAAAATTAGCGTCCTCAACCAGCGTGGGTCACTCCAGACGCAACAAGGGAAGAAAAGAGACCACCAGGATTTCCTCGAGACATTTTGGATAGAACCATGTCGTTGCTACACAGCATTCGTGTGAAAGTGTAAATAGGATTGACTTGTTTTTTTGGGTCAC
>JAFLJL010003292.1:0-20960 GCA_018398815.1 Conus ventricosus | reverse complement strand
TTTCCCCCTAGAGCAGCGAGTCCTTCCTAAAGCCTTTCCCCTCTTTCCCTCGAAAATTTCCTTTTTTCCCCCTATAAACACAGGGAGCCCGTGTCCAGCTTGGGCGCATAATAGTCTTCATAACTTTTCCATGGGTTTTCCCAGGGAACGTGACGCACCAATCTCTTAAAGGCCGTCAGGTCGTCTGCGCCGAAAGTGAAGCGTCATGAGGGTTTTTTCCCTTTGCAAATGACAGAGGTTTGCCCTGTCTTTGGTTAAAAGGATTTCCACTGGTTGAACTGGAACCTACTCAGAGGAATTAGTTGGTTTTTCAAAAATATGATATAGTATATACGTGCAAATCGACCCCTATGGGATGGGGAGGGAAATGTCCGGAATGTAGACGTCACCGGAAGTGACATCATCCCGGAAGTGACATCATCCCGGAAGTGACATCATCAGGGGAAATGACATCATCCCCGGAAGTGAAAATCACCCCGGAAGTGACATCATCACAGAAATGACATCAGTGGGAAGTGACCCGAAGGTCGTGACCTGTTGACAAGTGTCGGAGCGTGGTAAAGGGGCGTCACCTCCGATTAGTCAGGGCGAGTGACCAAAAGAAACAAAAGAGGATTGAAAGCAAGCAGAGCATGGTAAAGGGGCGTCACCCCGATTAGTCGAGAAAGAAAAAGGATGAAAGCAAGCGGTGCGTGTGGGGAAAGGGGCGTGAAGGATTACGAGGACGTCACCCTGAGAACAAGTCATTCGGTGCTGAGTCTGTTTTCCGCGTGTGTTTTCTCAAGATGGATGTTCGCTGGAACACCCTTTTACTTGCGTCATAGCGGGTCCACTGGCTCAGGGAAAACCCATTTTGTAAAACGTTTTTTAAAAAATGTATCAGAATGATGGTACCGATACCGAAGAAAAATATGGTGTTTTGGAGAATGGCAAACGTCGTATAACGAGTTGTGAGGGTGACCTTTACGGAAGGGATATAGAACGCGTGGAAGGGAGACCGAGACTTTTGGTGATCATTGACGATTTAATAGCGAAACGAACGATCGCGTGACGAAGTTGTTTACCAAAGGTAGTCATCATCGTAACGCGAGCGTATGTACATTATCCAAATGTATTTTCGAACAGAAGGAACAAAGAACGATCATTTGAACGCCCACACATGTCGTATTTAAAAATCCTAGAGAATTAAACAATTTTTGTTATTATATTCTTGCTTGTTTTACTATTCTTTGTTTTGTCTTACCTCATGCTTATTTTTCTTGTATACATTTGGTCTTGTTATGTTGAACTGGAGAAAATCCTTTGTTGAATGAGATGCCGTTTTCCCACTGTGAGAGAGATGGTAGATTTTTTGTCATTAAAGGATTGACGATTTGTCTGTATTTTATCTGCCTGTATTTCGGGTAGATATTGTGTCCATTGCAAGATATGGCGTTTCTGCCTATATGTGTAGTGTTTCTGTCCTCCAACTTATAAGATATAACATGAGTAAATATGTAGGTTTTGTTCACTGAGGCCTAGCGGATCATAAAAAAGAAAAAAAAAAGAAAAAGAGGAGGATGTGTTTGACATTTAAGAAAAGCGTTTTTGATGTATCTTTACAGGGTACCCATTTTGACCCCAAGCTTGAATGTGTATCAAGCAGAATGGGGTTATATAACATATTTTGTATCATATATGTCAAATTCAAGAGGTGTTTACCATTCTCTTAACAATGAATTTGAGTTTTTGTGTACAAAACGTTTACAAAGATATAGGGAAACTACATTTTTGCTGTTGTATCCATTTTGGCTAAGATGATATTGATCATTAACCTGTATAGACCAAATTAGATATCTTGATTTTTTTCTGTTTTATTATTTTGTTTTTGTTGAGTTAGAAGATAATATTAAGGATGTAGGGTGTTGAAAATGTAATTGGAGTGGACTGGAACCTCGCACAAGATGTTTTCAATGGATATTTTAATCATAAGCAGAATAGCAAATGTTTAAAGCACAACAGCAAGTTGAGACATGATGCTTAATATAGACCTTACAGATATATGGAGAATGTTGAAACCCTGAATTGAAAGATAACGCATGGAACAGATCCTCCCTCTGCAGCAAAGTAGTGTTGATTTTTTCCTAGTTTCAGATTATGTTTCCACTATTGTCACGGATTCAGATATTAAGGCAGGGTACAGGACAGACCATTCAATGCTTACTCCGAATTTAACCTTTGCTAAAGAAACTAAACATAACCCTTCTGGAAATTTAAGTGTCTTTTGTTGAAGGATAAACAGTACATTGATGAAATTAACGAGGAAATTAAGTTGTAATAGAAGAGCATGCTGTACTGCCCATTCAAGGAACAAGTATCATTTATTGAGCATTCAAAAATTGATTTACTACACAGATCATCTTTTTTAGATGTTTTATTAATAAAAAATAAGAAGTACAACTATAGCATTGCAACTGAAAAAAAAAAAACCGCCGAAGTAATGAAAAGCAGAATTGTTTAGAAGTGAATATTGAAAAGTTAGCGAAGAAGGAACAGTTGACTGATGAAGAAAGACATGATTTAGAGCAGGACAAAGAGGAACAGTTAGACTTATGGAAGCTAAAATGCAGGGGTTTTGATTCGATCGCGAGCACGTTGGATAGCAAAAGTCAATCAGTATTTTGTGTCTCTTGAAACAGAAACTCTTAAACAAAAATATGACAAAGTTAAGATTAGATGATGTTTTAGCTCGCTTGAAAAAGAAACTTTTTTAACAAAAATATAACAAAGTTAACATCAAGGATGCTTAGAAAATATTTCAATGATGAAAGGATCCAACGAGACGTGAAAGAAAGTTTATGAAAAAAATCGTAACCGGATAAAGGAAGTTGAGGATTACGAAATATCTCAAATGGTTAATTTACCTCATGTCTTAAACATTAGAAGAGAAATGTCTATAGATGAAGCTGGCTATGCACTTAAACAGATGAAAACAATAAAAGCCATGGATCAGACGGATTTACTGTCGATTCTTTAAATGTTTCAACCATCACTTGGAATATTCGTCGTTCGATCTTTAAATGAGGTTTTAAACTGTGCGAGTTGTCCGCCATACAGAAGGAAGGAATCATAGTTTGTATTCCTAAAGGGATAAATCTTGAGACGCCATTAAAAACAAAGGCCATTTACTCTTTTAAATGTTGTTTATAAGATAGGGTACGTACGTGTTGTGAACAGACTAAAACATGGTTCTTCCAAGTTTGATCAACGAAGACCAAACAGATTAAATGGCCAACAGATATATTGGAGATAATATTGACTGATCTATGAAGAATTAATTATCACAAACACACCAACGCCTGACTTGCTTTTATGGTTAGATTAGGAGAAAGCTTCGATTCACCTGACAGGGATTCTAAATTAAAGTACTTGTAGCATTCGGTTTTGGACCAGATATACATAAATGGATAACTCCTTTCTGGAATAATATTAAGTCAGCTGTACTTGTGAACGGACAGACATCTGTTGGTTTTCTGTAGGTTCGTGGGCGCAGGCAGGGTGACCCCAGTTTCACCCTACATATTCATTTTGTGTGTAGAAAGTCTTGCCATTATGTTGAGAGATAATAGAATTATAGAAAGGAATCCAAACTAACAATGCAGAACAGAAATTGCACAATACGCGGACGATGTAGAAATTATGTTTGAAATGACAAAGTGTCTTTTGAGGGGATTTCTGATAACAGTTGATAGGTTTGGGAGAAAATCAAGTTTGATATTAAACACAGAAAAAAAACAAGTGCTCTATGGCTCGGCAGTAGGAAAATTCTGACGATTTGCTACATGCAACATTTACGTATTCAGTGGAACCCACCACAATTCAAAATTATGTGTATTTATTTACAAGTGATCTTGCTGACTGTTCAGAAATAAACTATACAGGCTAGATTTCCGAAATATGAATGTTATAACAAGGTATGGTTAAAGATACAGATTACTCCACTAGCAGGGTGTTTTTTAAAGGCTTTAATCTTGTCCAAACGAATTCATCACTGGATTTTACTTCCAAATCCTTCCAATAATGTATTAATGCGATCAAAACTCAGTCTTTCGAGTTTTGGAGGATAAAATGAGACTGTATAAACATCAAAACTGAATGTGAAAAACATTTATGAATGGAGGACTTGGTGTACCAAGAAATAAAGGATATATAGTTGCCTTAGAACTTGCGTGGAGTAGAAAAATAAGAATATCGTCTCACAAGTGGAAAAGTATTACTTTGGCAAGTTGTCCAAGAAGACATCATCTGGAAAAAAAAGGCTGTAGTCTTCTTCTAGCCATTATCAAAACAAAAAAAATTAGGCTGACGTATTTGAGGCATATGAAGAATTTGGCCAATGGATTCTGCCTTGCATTTCCGAAGAAATGGCTTCTGAAAATGTATTTTATTATGAAAATATTAAGATAAAAAACAAAAACAAAAAAGAAAACTTGTTTTCTCTAATCAACGTCTGTTCATCAAACGTATATACACAATTGGACACATTATGAAAGAAGATAGCACGCTTTTGGCATACAGAGAGAGTTCAATAACAAGTATGGATTTTGCATTGACTTTATTTCGTATACTGGATTGTTAAGGGGAGTAAACGCATATATTCGGAAAACTGCGGTAACAATGACAAATAACAAGAATGAAACAAGATCTTAAATGTGAAACTTGTGTGTTCAGTCAACAGAGGGCACGTGTTTATTATGATGCCTTTCTGTGTGACAACATAAAACCTGCTTTTGCAGTGGAATCAAAAACTTGAAGAGCAATTGCAATGAATATCATCATCAAAAAGGTACAAAAAATAAACGAAATAAAACTTAAATGGCTTCAAGATAAGAGTTCTACACTATAAATGAACTGAAAGATCATTGTACATTTTGTAATTCGAGAAAGGGAAAACATTGATGCATCTATTTGGTTATGTGAACACGCGGCATATTTTCACAACACTTTAAGCAACAATAAAGAGAAAATGTCAGCATGTGGCTTCTTTAAATTTGTCTGTTGAATTAGTATTATTTGGGCATTCAAACAATTTCAGGGGTGATGAAGCCTTTGACTTCATATTACTTCTAGAAAATATTTTAACTATAAATGCAACGCGAGAAAAACTTTTAATTGTAATAAAAATTTCTACATTATTTAAAGACAAGATGTAATTTTGAACAGCAAGTTGCGAAAAGCGCAAAAACTAGTCAAAAACCGCATGAAAAATGGTAGTTTATACCAATCTTTGATAGACGTGTTACTTTTGGACTTGATGTACATGTTGAGGGACTAGTCTGTCTCTGTGTCACTTGATATATTTGGGTCCCTGGTGGCTTTGTCTGTGTCCTATCCTCTCTCTTTCAAGAGACTGTCAGTTGGTGGCACACTCTTTGACTTTGATGTTGAAAATATTTCTTCAATGTAGAACAACCACCAAACAGAGTGTAGTAGTATTATGGTGATACCGACTATCCCAAGGCTATTACAAAAGTTGGCTGGCTTGGTTTTTATTGTCCGAGAAATGTTCCATTCTGTCTTGAAGTTGATATCTCGTTTGAACATAATGGAAGTCTGCATAACTTTCACAGCTGTTGAAAAGAAGAAATTAAAATCCTAAGAGGTCAAGTGAACTAGATAATATCTAATCTTGGTGTTAAAACTCACAAAAATATATTTTCTACTTTGCCATTGACATTTCTGAAAAACATAGAGAAACGCGTGATTCTTAGGATTGGGGATACAAAGCTACTGTAAGCATCACTTTGAAAACAAAAAAGGAAGTAAACCATCAGCAGGAAAAATAGGACCAGTGTAGGTGTGCTATGTAAAGTCCTTGAGTATTTTGTAAGGGATGCAGTAGTTAACCATATGATAGCCAATGACTTGTTCGTATCTATGGTTTTAGACCCAGACGTTCTTGCATGACTCGGGTATTAGAGGTGACGAAGAAACTGTGCACAAATGTTGAATGACAGAGAATCTCTTGACGTTGTCTCCATGGACTTTAAAAAGGCTTTTGATTCTGTCCCTCGTGAATGACTCCTCACACAGCCTCGATCAGATGGAGTAATTGTCAGTACTGTAATATGGGTTTATGATTTCCTTCAAAACAGAACACATGTGTTAAGAGCTGGGAACTCTTTCTCCTTGGAATCTGTAGTTTTAACTGGTATCCTTCAGGAAATCTTGCTTTGGATTCTGTTTAGGATTTTTGTCAATGAGTTATCAGATGATGTTGGTAGTCATTGTAAAGCCGTTTTGTTTAACGTAGGTTTTAGTTTGTCATACATGGTAAGAAAACCCAAAAACAAAAATATTTCATTGTTAGCAACATTGGTGTGCATGCAAGCGAACTTACGATGAAGATATAACTCACGTGCATACATGTGAATTTATCATAAGTGGATAACTGTTGCATGTATTTTAAAAGAAACAGAGCAAAGTACATGTCACACGACAGGAAGAATGTGTTAATTAAAATTGCACATACGAGTTGTTTCAAACTTACAAAAGTCAAAATAAGACCATTGTGACATAGAAAAGTTTGATTGTTGCATCTAGCAGACATTGATTTTTCTCCAGGTCTGTTGCTTTTTCTTTTCATAACCTGGTGTTTTCAGATCTGTGCAGAAATCCAACCTCGCATGTTTTACAGGGTTATCAATTTTGCAGGCATGTACACATGTGCATAAAAAAGAACTACGGCTTCATTTGAAACTGAATTTTGCGTCGTCTTGGGTTCCCACTTCTGTGCCCTTATCTGTGGCTTTTATTTAAAATCATCAGTGTAGCCATGATCTGAGCCATGCGCTAGTATTTTGCTATCTTTCATTACTTGCATACTGCCATAACAAAAATCACTCTTCATAACCAAAAATCCCCATTCAGATTTTGTATCACAGACATTGTTCAAAGTTCTGGATTTGGTTGGTGGTAAGCGCTTAAAAGTACTGAAAGAAATCTAAGTAGTGTCTATTAACCTTTCGTTTCTCCCATTAGATACTTGTTCTTTTCTTTGGTTGGATGCATGTGCTTGAAATTAACGAGTTTGCTTCATGGCATCTGGGTCTGGTGTTGGAGAGTTCGGGTCTGGAGCTGGCAAGGTTGGTGGCTAGTTACAAACGATGCTTTGGTTTTTAGAACAAGGTATTGCCTTAAAAATGGTCGTTTGTTGAATGTTTGTTAATAAATGATGCTTGATCAGAAACAAAAAAAGAATAAATCGTAAGTCATAGTTTGATGTGATGAATATTGATTTTCAAATGATGTATGATCACTAAAAAGTGTTATGCACGTGTATAATGTAATTGTAGTTTGATGAATGTTTGTTTTCAAATGATGCTTGATCATTAAAAGAATACTTTGTGAATTGTAGTTTGATGAATATTGTTTTCAAATAATGCTTTATCATTGAATATAAGTACTTTACAAATTGCAGTTTGATTGTTTCAAGAAGTGCTTAATCATGAAACAAAATGACTTTCAGAGTTGTAGTTTGATGAAAAAGTGTAGTGCTTTCCCTTTATCTGCCAACACCTTCACTTTACAGTTGTATGTCTCTGTCTCTCGGTCTCTCTCTCTCTCTCTCACTCTCTCTCTCTCTCTCTCTCTCTCTCTCACACACACACACACACACACACACACACACACACAACACACACACACACACACACACACACACACACACACATAAAGTGATATTTGCAAACCTTGTAACTTCCTCTGTTGACTGAAAAAAGAAGAAGATCGGGTCCGTTATACCTACCTGAATGACCAATCCCTCCTACGTTTATCGGTTGACCGACGTCAGTACACACCCACGAATCTGTGTGGGTCAAAAGGAACGTACACACTCGGTTTAACACAGACACTGCGTGACTGGGTCAGCTCCGCTCAGCCATGGTCCGTTTTCTTTTCCTGTCGCTGACCAGTCTCGCAATGTCTGTGTTAAACAATGTCCCAGTCTCGCAATGTCTGTGTTTAAATCGGAAGTCGATCCCGAGACGAGTCAACTCTACGATGACAACTGGACGCCATTCGCACCCATCATTAACGAAGGAACGCGACAGTCCATGTATAACATCCGTTGGAGTAGTAGAGGAGCGCCTGACTGGAACGATGAACTCCGGAAAATTTTTGAAAGGCAGACAAAACGATTTAAAATCAACCTCAGCCATTCTTTCATTCTCCATCATCGAGAAAATGATGACTATCGATTTTTTCACCGCTCTCAAAATAATGCCAGGGTGTTCGAGGCGCCTCGCCTCATCAACAACCAAGAAGATTTTGATCGTTTTCTAAAAGAACTCAACAACACGGACATGTTGGAGCATGCCAGACAACAACGACCAGACTCCAAGTGGACCGTCCGCGCCGTGACATCTACCAGCTTTTATGTCAACCCGTTGTGGACTTTCCATGGGCCCTGCTGCGACTCCGCCATCCTAACTTCATAAAGGAACAACGAGGCCATTTACCCCCGGTGAGTGCGAAACCCACCATTTTCCTTATGGGGATAACTTTGCTTCTTCAGGGCCTGGCTTGCATAGAGGCAGCTCATAAACTCCAGGCCCGACTCAGGAGCTATCCGCAGTGGAAGGGACCCGCCACGCCCCGATTTTTCCGGGTTACCTTATCGACTTGAGCTGGAAAAACGATTCGAGTCAACGTGGATGTTTCGAATCGATGGAAGCGAGCCCGCCTCCTTCCTTTCATCCTCGTCGTCGCGGTGCCAGAAAATACTCCGACACTATGTCCGTCCTCACTACGAAATAATTTTTTTTACATCACCAACGTCAATAAAGCGGTCACGCGTTCGGCTGTCAAATGCGGAAACTTGGAACAAGTCGGAGGTTTTCGTCGTCACGAACTGATTGCAAGGAGAACATCAAACCGTCTATCCGGAGGAGTCTATCACCATCCCCAACCCTTGGAATATTAAAGGGGAAAATGGCATCCTGGTGGATACTGATTTATTTTTCCTTTCGGGCCACGTTGATTTGAAGTCTATTTGATGCCATGATCTTCCTCACCAAAACGATGGACGCTAAGCCCGTGTACGTGAAAAAAAACGTCCCTTTGCCCATCGTGTGGTTCAAATTCCTCGCCGAGAACGTCTGTTTCGTTTCTGAAGGGGATTCTAAGTTCTCTTAAACAAAATGGGGATTATCTGAACATACCCGGGACCACGCTATGCCTTCTCGGGAGAAGAATTTTTGTCCTGTATTTGACAATGGACAAAGGAACGGAAGGGAAGAAAACAAGCATCAGAAGACCGTCTCTTGCCGCTGAACTAAGAACGAAACGGAGATTATCTCGGGAAAATTCCGTGGGGGGGTTTTAAAACAGCGCCAAATATGACACGTTGTCTTTGAAGCCTTACTCTTTGAGCGATTGTAATCATTCGCCCCAAACCCTCCGAAGGATCGTGAGACGGAAAACGGTGTTACGAAGATGAAGACAACGGAAGACTCGAACCTTTCAAATTTCTTGTCAAAACAACAAACGAGTACAATGTATCGCACATCGAAGCTCAAAATTTTGAATCCACAATTACTTGCCCTGGTTTTTACGCCAAGACCTCGGGGTTTTGATGAGAAAAAGAAGGATCTTTCCCTACGAGTTTATCGTCACTGGAACGTTGGAAAGGGATCATCTCACCTCGGAGGCCTTCTTCATTCATTAAAAAAAACCGTCGATAAGTAAGAGGACTACCCTTTTGTCAACTGTCTGGACAATCAAAACATGACCACCATGGAAAGACTTTCTAACGGGGTTTATAACAACAAAGACGTCGCACCTTCCTACAAGCTTTAAAGGCAGCCCCTTGTTTTATCAACTTTAGGGCGGACTTTGCTGAAGACGCCATCGGCGTTCCGGTCTACGCTCGATATTTTCAAAACACTGCCCCCGAGAGTTTATTGTCCTCTCAATGAAGATCGTAAGGACTTGCACAGTCCTTCGTAAACAGATGGTAGGTGGCCCTCGTCATTTTTCATCGCTATCATGAGAAAAACAAACGTTCGTTCGAGCAATCCTGAAAAACCTGTCGAACTTTGAAAGGATACGATGCCAAGCTTGTATCTCTGGGCACTGATGCAAGACATGCCCACAGATATCCAGTCACAGAAAAAGGAAAATCCTTTAAGCCGAAAAAAAAAAACAAATAGGGACAGCTTCAAAGAGAGTGGTTGGAGGGGGTGATGAAAACGAGGGTATTATTTGCAAAAGTTCAAAGTAAAGAAAAACGCTTCGGGAACAACGCCGCTTTGAAGGGGGATGGGAAAACAACACAATATACAGTTTCACGGTTGTTGTTTCACGGTCCGACTGCCCAAACAAAGAACTTGACCATCAACCTGTCAATAAAAAAATTTGGAAAGCGAACAAAACACGAAGACATCGCGGTATTTGAAAACACTTTCAAGGTCATGTCATTGAAAAGTGGGAGTGTGAATGGAGCTGGCCCAACAACCCATCAGGAATACGGACGATTTCTGCACGAACTGCCCAAAACACCCAACCGTTTCGGGGATGATGATCGGAGTGATGAAAATCGTCAAAGGTGGACAAAGGTACCCTCTTTGACTTGGCAGTGTGACATGGGAGGTTCCAACATCTCGTGAACACTTTGCTGAGATGCTCCATATCAAGAACGCGAAGTGGTCGAACGACATGGGTCGTTTTGAAAGCTAGCGGAACGCCGTCATCTATTAGTCAACCAGGAAAGACCCTCATCGGAGTTCTTGGCCAAGGACCCCTTGACCACCCTTTGCTCCGATGGTACTCCCGCACGGACTCTATGACCGACCAAAAGTTGTCGAATACAAGCCCAGTGCTTCCACAGTTTGTGGTGTAACTGTCCAACGCCGTCGTCAAGGAATAAAAGATCCTTCCAAATCCTTTGGCTGAAACTTTAGTTGTTGGGAAACCTGCGTACGGGAAAACCATCACCAACATCGCAAGCATCCCGAGTTCCTACGTTGACGGAGAAAAGCGCAAAAGCTCATAAACGAACCTTTTTCGAAAACGACTCCGTTGACGAAAACATAACGGGTGGAACTGGCCAATAAAAACTTGTGGGGAATTACCAAACCACATCGGCATTTGGCTACCAGTCCCCAAAATTGAGAATGTTTCCAGTTCTACTACGATTGCTTGGAAAATTTGGGTACCCCACAAATTCCCACTCTGCAAAATTGGACACAGATCTTGTTATGGTCCTCAGCACCCCTCCCTTGGAAGGCCTGTCCGGCCTGAACTCCGTCGAAATTCTATCAAGAATATCCCCGATGGTTTCCTTCCCCAGCCTGCGACACGCCCCATCGGAGTTTGTGGTGCCAGTGTCCGCGGCCACGCGCATGGGACTCCCCCCCCCTTTTGTAGACTCGTCAAAGTTTGACAAACGACCCCGGGCTTTCAGACGGATAGAAGGGACGGAATCGTGGCACTGTGCTCAAAACCTACTACTGTTTCGGGAGTCGAGTGACAAACCACTCAAAGGATAAACAAACACAGAACGAGTCACCAAGACCCACTATCTCGACGTGCTAAACACTCAGACCAAGGAGGGGGAAATTTCAACTGAGTTCAGGACGATGGATAGACAGTCAACTTAATCAGCTTCGAGTCCCCTTTCTTTCTTCTACATCAAGAGACAATTCAGGGATGGAATAAACACTAAACCCTTTTGATTTAATTTTTCTTTTTTATGAATGATTTGTGTTAGGATAACAAAATATTGCTAATGTTGCCCTGTATCACTAGTCGATAGATTAGTTGATACAGGCGGGTCCAACCAACAAAACAGGGAGCAATAAAAAAATGATTTTCTATTATCATTACTTATCATCAATTCCTTTCTTTAGTTAAAAAACTTTTTTTTCTTTAGATAATTCGTCCCAAATCAACGAATCCCTAACCTTACGCCCCGCCTTTACGCCCCAGTTGCTTCAAACCTCTTTTGGTCACCCGCCTCTCGCTCCACTAATTTTTTGGGTGACGCGTGGGCCCTTCCCCCCACACGCTCCGCTTGCTTTCAAACCCTCTTTTCTTTCTTGACTAATCGGGGTGACGCCCCTTTACCCCAAACGTAGCCCCCGAGGTCACGACACCTTCCTTATTTCCTGTAATTATTTCCCGGGATGATGTCACTTCCGCCGATGTCATTCCGGGATGTTTGTCACTTCCCCCCGATGAAATTTTCCCTTTGTGTGATGTCACTTCCGGATGATGTCACTTCCGGATGATGTCATTTCCCGGTGACGTCATACTTTTCCGGGACATTCCACCCACCCCATGAGGTCATCCGACTTACTACACTTGATTCGACTTCAGGCCTGATTCCCTCGACAATTCGGAGCAGGGAACCATCACATCACCAAAGGACGTGGTTAAACAAGTCGCATTTGACATAGACACCTCTAACCCTAGGAGATGACTTGGTTTTTTTACTTTCATAGACACCTTCCCAAACATAATGTCTCTCCCCAGTCCAAGATATCTCTTAATGCGGGTGATTTCTGGAGAACGCTATCAGCCTCATACAGTCTAACTGTCACTTTTCGGGGAGCACGATTATAATGCAGTTTGATGTTGTCTTCTTTTCTTTCTTCACAGACCGTCGATAAACTTGGTTTAAAGCATTGCGTCAAAAATTCTGCTGATTCATACAATCCTGCAGGGAGTTCTTTCCACTGTTGATCTGACTCTCCATCGGGGGGAAAAGAATCAAATTTCTTGTTCTTCAATGTTAAAGTACGTGTTGCTGAACAGAATTTCAGACAGGCCCACTTCGTAATCTCCGTTCAAGTCACCGGTTGAGGGAAATTTGGTGAAAAAGTTGGGCTGGCGTTTTTATCGGGTGTACGACATGAAGCTGTTGCTGGGTAACGTCAAGTGAACATACTGGTTTCAGTGGGTCGTTGGCCCTGGACGATGGGAGGATTTGGAAGGATGTACCGAGAAACTCCCCAAAAAGAGCCCACCCCCAAATTGTCCACTCCTTGACCGCGACTCAGATTTAAATAGAGACACACCAACCACCACATAAACCAGGAGCGTCTGACAACCGAAAACAATTTCACCGCGAGGAACTCGTTGTCCAAACACACGCCACAGCGCAGATGTTCTGGTCCCGCGTAGAGTGACGGGTTTTATCATCATTTAGAGTCAGAGCTGCTTCTACTTGGTCGATCAGGCTGGTCAGTGCGCGTAGGTGGTCAGTGCTGACTGAGGAATCCATGAATTGAATGAAGAGTCGTAGCCATACCATTTGATTAAAATTCACGCTGTCCATTAGCTTTTTTGCGTTGCTTTAAGATTGCTTCAATACGATAAATCGTTCTCCCCCACTTTCTGTATCTCCTGGTCATAAAACGTTCCTTAAGCTCTTCTCCATGATCGTCTTGAGGATGTAAGTCACTGGGATGGTCTTTTTTATTCGACTGACTGTGAAAAGTTCTTCAGACCAAGATGACAAATAACCTTTTTAAATGTCTTCCCGTTTTACTGACGCGTACACGATCTCCTAATTTCAGTTGAGGGTGAGGAGAGGAGGGGACGTAGGCTGGTCGCTGTTGTACAGAGTCTGCCATACATTTTCTTGGTTGTGTGTTGTCACTTCTGCGGAGCACGCTGGATGCTGCGGTGAAACGAATGGTTGTATGCCTTTACCAACTGTGGTAAAAAATTCCACAAATCTCAAAGTTTTTTCTGGAAAGTAGCGCCAGAGCTTCTCTTTCAAAGTGCGATTCAGTCTCTCTACCACAGAGGCTTTCGTATCCCTTTTCTGTCACAAAAAATTTTATTCTTCTTTCCTTCAAAAAAGTTTGAAATGTTTTGTTCAGAAACTCTCCCCTTTGTTTTGTTTGGAGTTTGAGGGTTTCCGACCCTGTTCAAGGATGCGTTCAAAGGCCTCTACCATCGCAGGGGCCTGTCTTGTTTTCAAAGGAAGCCAAGCATATAGACAAGACATCGAAGACTGTCACAGATAGCTAAAAAACCAATTGTTTTTTTGAGTGTTGGACGTCAATCAGATCAGCTTGCCATGATGGTCCATTCCTCCACAACAACACGCCTCCTCCAAACTTGTGTGCAAGGTTTATGAAGAGTATAAGCTCTTCGTGACTCAACCATCTTTGATTCCCCGCTCTTTTGCCCTTTGTTTTACGTTTTAAGGGTGAACACCACCAAAAGTCCAGGCGTTTGGTTGTGTAAGTAAGCCTGCGCCAACATTCTGTTCTGTTTCGATTTTTTTCTTATTTTTCCGCGGAGCCATTTCGGGGGTAGTCAGTAGGACTCCAAGCCATCAAAGGCGCCGTCTTGCTTAATCTCTGTTGTTTCCCGGGGCCGTCTGTGTGTCTTTTTTTTTCCAAGAAAAAGTGTCTCCCCTTCCCAAAGGGTCAGAGTCTTCTGTACCTCGTGGCTTCCTGGGTCGATGATAAGGCGACTTTCTCAGTGATGGTGGGGGGTTGGCATGGATGGTGTGGAAACGCGGGTTGAGGGGGAAAAGGGAACCCACACGGACAGGTCCTTCCGTAGACTGTGAAGAACAGGACAGGGTGCCGGGGATTTGTGTTGTCATAAACTTCCAACGTCGGGTTTCCAATAAATCTTGGGGGATGTTGGCATCACTGAGAGCAGCGGCAAAGATTTTTACCCAATAGGTTGGAAGTGCGTCGTTTTCTCAGCACATCATTTACCAAATCAACGAGGTTCGAGTTTTTAATCAGCTGTCCGCCACATGATTTCCCTCGCTGGTTCCATTTCAGACTGGGTGATTCTGAACGCGGTTTTTTAAAAGTCGCTCCGCTTTGCTTTTCATCGTTTTGGGTACACTCTCCACAACATCCTTCTCCACGCTCGTCCCTGGGAGTTGACGCGTCATCAACAGTCTCTGTTTTCTGATTCGGGTGGGTTGAGCGGGTGGTGAGTCTTGAACCCGTCACTACTCCCAGTGGTTTTTCCTTAAACTGATCAAACGTTTCAAATATTTCCAAAGGTCTGATGATACATATGCCTTGTCTTCGGCGCTTGTATCATTGGTTTTCTAATTATCACGCATCTGCTGATCCATGTCCCCAAGACTGTCAGATGTGGCATCAGGAACCGGGGGTCCGCGAACAGAGTCTTGCCACACGAGGATCCACTAAAATCATTTTCTTCGCATGCTCCATGATGTGGTTACAATCCCCCCCGTATCCTCCGAGCACCCCCAGGACAGGTTTGATGAGGCACCGAGAAATCCCCCCTTCTGCAAGATCTGCTTCTTTTTCTTGCTGGGTGTTCCTTTCTTCGCCAGGGAGGTAAGCTCTGCTTTTTATCTGCCCCAACTGTTTCTTCTGGGCAGGGGTCAGTCTCACGTGGCCTTTTAAAATGTTGAGGAACATTCACTCAGGGGGTTTTATCAAATCCCGGGGAGGCCCCTTTCAGAGCTGCCTTAATAACAGCAGGGTTGGCACCACACAACAACTGCAACATGGGTAGATTCCTTCTCATACGTCTGACATGATGGGTGAAGAGTCAATGTTCTGGTCGCAAATAACCCCGTGTGTAATGGGCGCTCGCTTTTAAAGACCCACAAGCTCACTGAAGGGCTACCACCACGAAACGGAGAGGGGGTTTCTCCAGCGTACACTGTTTTCAAAGACTTCCCCAGTGTGTTATAACAATCTCCACACATCCTTCTCTCCTTTCTCCACCAAAAAGAAAAATATCGTTGCAGGTAAAACATGGATATTGGAAGACGAAAATCATTTCTGCACATACACGACTTGATGGGTCGGGGGTATAATATGTGTTCTCAGACGGAGATGATCGGGTGTTCCTGACGAGGTCAAACAACAAATAACCGTGGGTTTGGATGTCGCCTCTTTAAAGCTTCCTGAACGTACTTCAAACTTCCCGGGTACACTGTTTAGCTAAAAGGGTGATCTGTGAGGTGTTTCTTGGGTTCTTGAATACCACCAGATAATGATGTTTCAAGCTGATGGTGTTGTTCTTTGTTTTTCCCCAAAAAGATTCTGCACGATGTACATGACCCCTATGTTGCGAGATGATACCTTTCGTAATAATTTTGTCACCCTGTCATCCGTTTCGCTCATCAAGTCATCCTCACCACCAAACGTCGTTTCTGAACATCCCATTCTTCTACTTTGGGTAGTCCTTCGATAAAGTGACTCCTTTCAAAAGATGTATCCAGACTGCCACTCTCCGTAACACCACACAATCTCATCGGAGGGGTGTCATTACTTCATGGATGTGATTTATAAACTTGTTGACCCAAAAAAGTTTTTCCACTTTCCGTTGGACCAGCAATCACACAGGTAAAGGGATGTTTCCACCTTGGGTCCATAGCTTCTTCTGTTAGCGACCACATTTACATTCTTTTTTTATTCCTGGTTACGGATTCCCTGTCATCATCCAGCATCATCATCACTGTCATCACCGCGTCCCCTAACACGTCTAAGTAAACCCCCAGCAAAAACAACAACAAAACCACATCGATCCGCACACGCGTAGCAACACGACACACCCCCATCTTTTTTAACCCATTACGTCAGCAAACAAGAAAAACTTTTTTTTATTATCGAGCGTGACTCACCGTGACAAGACACAAAAACAAAAATAAATAAACTTTTATTAACACATGACGCGAGCCGAGCGTAACTCACCGTGACCTTGACCCCGACACCGCCACCTGCCGCCACCCACCTGCCACCCCCCACCCACCTGACCAACCCCCCCCCCCCCACCACCTGCCCGGACACCCGCCGTGCATGCGCAACACCGGGGAGATCCAGTCCGAGATCCACAAAAGGGGGTTTAAGCGTCCCTTACCCTACTACTCCCGTCCACAGCCACAGCCCGGTCGGCCCGCCACAGCCCCGGCACCCACAATCACAGGGAAACAGTCAAAGTCAAGTCGTGAAGAGGCAACCCACTGGAGGAGACACTGCACTGCTGCCGAGTCACTTCGGTGGTGTTCAGTGGCGCCGGTTTGATCTAACATACGCAGGACACCACCTACTAAGCCCCTACTGACATCAATAATTGCTTTGTCGCGGACCGGCGGGGAGTGAGCTCTCCCTCCAGAGGGCGCCCCCGGCACCACCTCCGTCCAAAAGACACCCCCATGGACTCGCCGATACCGGTGACCCCGCGGAACCAACCAAGGCCACAGACTGGAGAGGACTCGAAATTGAGGTCACCATGAGAGCAGGCATGAATGGCCACAGAATTTGAGACTTTTTAATGCTGATCGATGAGAATGAGGATGATGCTACGGATTTCCATTTCGGTCTGAGACTACATGACAGGGCTGTTGTCACGGGTTTGTCACGAGGGCCCATGACAATTGGCCTATCTTGGCTGGTGGAATTATTCATTTTTTCATTGTCGTTGTTGTTGTCGTGTATCCGTCCCTTGATGTGCTTGTGGTGCGTTTTTCACCTTAATGTCGTTCAGCTCAGGTTAGGTTTACTTTCTCTCTCTCTCTCTCTCTCTCTCTCTCTTTAATTCCACTGCCCGTGCAATTCATCCTGCAGGATCACGGGTGGCTGGTACCTTTCGCTTGAACTAGCTGTCTCTATCGGCCTCTCACCTGTCTTGTAACCTGCCGCACGTGCATCATTCCTCTTAGGCTTGAGGTATGCTCACTGTGACGTAGCGTGGCATGTTGGCTGCCATCGTTGAGGGAGGTTTTCTCTTCACTCGAGCGGAAGATGTCCCTGAGAGCGCCTGCTCTGTTTTTGGTTCTACACCACTTCGTCGAAGGGTACGGTCGGTACCTTCATCCCTACAGTCGGCCTGTAGGGGAGGGACATCACATCACGTCATCCTCTTTTCCGCATCTGCTCTGCTGTCCTCTCAACTGGACAGAGGGCAGAGAGTCGCTTGACCCGCCACTTGGGTCAACCACGGGTAGCTGGTAAGCATCAGTTTCGTGGTTTGTTTGTTGTTGGTTTTTTTTGCTAGCCGGCTAATTTTTCTCTTTTGCGCGGTTTCTTTTGGTTCTCAAAATTATAAAAGAAATATTGTTTGAGACCACTTTTTCTGGTTAATTCAATCTTTAACCTGGCCAGTCAAAATTATATCCAAAAGTCTTTCACCTTTTTGTGCATCTGGTGATGCGGTAGTCGGCGGGGATGGGGGAGAACCTGGTGATTCAGGGTTGGTACTTGCTTGGTCTCGCTCGTCCGCCCCTGTCACAATTGCCGGTCTCGCATTCTTCGGCCACCGTCTGTTTGTGCGTGCAAGGGGAACGAGTTTTATGTTTGCGAGCGTGCGTACGCATGATTAGTCGTTTGGATGCATGATTGGAGAATTGTGTCATTTTTTTTAAATGTTGCTATAAAATGCGGAGATAATTGTGCCATTGAATTATTATTATTTACAAATGTGGTGGCAGTTATAGAGCAGTGGTTGCTGTATCTGTTCAGTTCCTAAGAAAGGAAAGTGTTGAACGTGAGTGAGGGAAGGATGAAGATATAAATTGATATTTGTTTGTTTAGCCTGTTAATGTAACCTCTTACCTGCTTCGTGTGAGGAGACCTTTTAGCGAACATTCCTCGTTTGGTTTGTTGGCTGTGTTATGCTCAGGTCTGTGTTAAGCTGATGTGAACAATTTATTCAGCAAACACCTCCCCTCGCCCATCATGCGAGTGGCTGTTAGGATTAAGCAGCAAATATCAGACCGTACTGACTGCGGGGTTCCAGTACCCTTCTTTCTCCTTCCCTTCCAGTTCCTTCCTTCTCTCCTCCGGGGGCTCCACCCGATGCTTGCGCTGTTGGGGCCGCGCACTGGTTGAGGAGCACGTGGACTTGGCTGGATGGTTCTGGCCCTGTCCGGGACTGTCCGCGACAACGCCCTGTCCCACGGGAGCCATTCTCCACCGTCCACGGACCTCCTGCAGTGCACGTGACCGGGTGTGGGTAACTCTGTGTCGTGCCATTTTGGGGGTGCGCGTGTGTCAAGGGTGTCGGCCTTGAAACTCTATTCAGGAACAGACCCGGTTTGGGGGCGCCTGAGTCGACCCGGTGCTCTCGAAGGACTTTGGAGAGACAGAGGTGTGGGGGAACCACATGAAGCAAGGAAAGGAATGACTGTTGGAAATGATTTTTATGATTATGGTTATGGTGTGTGCGGGGGAAATGATTATTTATGATTGTGCATGTTGTGTGTGTCGGAATGCTTGTTTGGGACTATGTGCATGTTGTGTGTGTTGAAATGCTTAATTGTGATTGTGTGTGTTGTGTGTGTTGGAATGCTTATTTGTGACTATGTGTGCTGGTGTGAATAAATGGTGTATTGTATTGTAATCTTTCTTGTGTGGTCTCTTGCGGGGCGTGTGAGGTCAGTCACTCCCTTCACTCCCACCTAGACCGATCCTGTCAGGGCAGACCTTCAGGGGTCGGTCGTGACAGCTGTACTCTACGCTTCCTTTCATAATATATCCCAGTGTCAACCAGGCCCGAGAGATACAGGCACCTGCAGTGTTGGTCAGGAAATTTGAGCAACACTCTCAGAAACGCATCCATTAAGTGGATGAAACTCGACTGTGTGGTCCCAGTCTTCCCAACTGAGTCCGCAGCAAACTTAACTCTGGGTCGGAGCCGGTCGGGGCAGAAAAACCCACATGACTCTGATGGGATTCGAACCCACGACCTCCCAGCCGGGAGTCCGCGACGCTAACCACTTCGCCATGGCGGCTGGTCCGTCCCCCAAAACATGGTATCCTGGCCATGCCAGCGGTTTTAACTTGGCAGTTAAAAGAGAATATGTCACCCTCTATACCACAGCGGTGTTCTCATCACCAGGGGTTCAGACACAGAATCCAGCAGCACCCCAGTGCAGACAGTGACAGGCAGACAGTTAAAACGAGAAGAATGCAGTTGAAGAAAATAAGCTGCTGAAGACAAACAAAAGCTTTATTTAAAGAGACATAGAGATGGGGGGGGGGGGGGGGGGGGGGGGGGGCATCTAGGCCTGGAGATCAATGGAAGGATACAAGGCAGGCACAAAAAAAAGTGTCAAGAGTCGGAGTGGACAGCTCGAATGCTTAATGACCAAAGCATTCTCTCTCTCTCTCTCTCTCTCTCTCTCTCTCTCTCTCTCTCGCTCTCTCTCTCTCTCTCTCTCTCTCTCTCTCTCTCTCTCTCTCTGTGTGTATGTGTGTGTGTGTGTGTGTGTGTGTGTGTGTGTGTGTGTGTGTGTATGTGTGTGTGTGTGTGTGTGTGTGTGTGTGTGTGTGTGTGTGTGTGTGTGTGTGGTGTGAATCATTGAGTTCCATTTGTTTATGCCTGACCTGAGAGTCGACTTTGGTTTCTTGGATGAGAGTTCTATTTCTGTCTCTGTCTGTCTGTCTGTCTGTCTGTCTCTCTCTCTCTCTCTCTCTCTCTCTCTCTCTCTCTCTCTGTCACACACACACACACACACACTTCCGGTTCAACATGGCGGCTGATCTCTCCATGGACTAAATCAGTCGTAGCAGAAGACCTATCATGGGCAGGACAAGATACAAAAGGAAGCATGATAAGAAAGGAAATGCCTGCGTAAGGTCAACTAGAGAACCATCGGAACCTTCTACAGAACCAGAGCTATGTGCCTCGATTGTTAGATCGACTGTTAGATCTGAAGGGGAGCAGTGCAGGCAAAACTCCACCAACGGCCGCACCTTGAAATGTATGGAATGTTTAGATCTAATTCCCTGGTCACACACTGGACTCCCAGCTACATGCTATGCGTGTTTTTGAAAACCAACGAAAGTTTATGTGTGAAAATTGTGCATCAAGTTTAATGAGTCCTGAATTGATGAAGGAAATTCAGCAGAAAGAGGTGAGTCTGATCAACGGATGGCTTACGTTTAGCGCCTGTTCTACATTAGCAACCAGACAAAAACGGACCTGATGAAAGACAGCAACAACTCAAGTAACAGAGC
>JAFLJL010003291.1:5000-17500 GCA_018398815.1 Conus ventricosus | reverse complement strand
TGAATTAAAGTTGAGATTGGCCATACGCCTTATTAGAAGTTACTGCGTTGACCTAAAGGAGCTAATAAATCGTGTTGAATCAGGTGAAAACTGCATTAGAACAGAAAACGATCATTGCACCATGATAGATTCTTGTTAAAACGACACAAAATAAATACTAATCATGGGAAAGTCCCACATTGCCGCACCAAAGAAGGTAAGACGCCATACATATTACCTAAACAACTGACTTCATAGAGTCCATGAACATGTGTGACACAATATAACTGGAAGACACCAGCTATTAAAAGAAATTGTCTGTTGAAAGGAGGGTCAAATACTAGCCTGCTGCTACAAGACAGACACCAACACCGCCCCTCCTTGCCCCAACCACCCTCAACTCTCTATCTCTTATCTTCATCCATCCCTCTCCACCCGCTGAAGGAGAGGAAGATAAAGATAGTGGGAGGGAAGATCGGGGTGGGGAAGGATGTGTGTGTGTGTGGTGTGTGTGTGTGTGTGTGTGTGTGTGGTGTGTGTGTGTGTGTGTGTGTGTGTGTGTGTGAGTGTGTGTGAAAGAGTGAGAATGCCCCGGGGCGGTATGACCAGAAATGTGGAGGTCATTCAGTGTGGGGGAGTGACAGGGGGCTGTTGTTTCGCTACGGCTAGTACATGTGTCCTGATTAAGTACGTGTGTGTGTGTGTGTGTGTGTGTGTGTGTGTGTGTGTGTGTGTGTGTGTGTGTGTGTGTGTGCGTGCGTGCGTGCGTGCGTGCGTGTGTGTGTGTGTGTGCGCGCGCGCGGCGCGTGTGTGTGATTTTGTGTGGTGTGTGTGTGTGTGTGATATGTGTGTGCGCGTGCATGTGTGTGTGTGTGCGTGCGAGCGCGTGTGCGTGCGCGCGCGTGTGCGTGCGTACGTCCGTGTTTGCGTATGTGCATGCGTGCTTGTGTGTGTGTGTGTGTGTGTGTGTGTGTGTGTGTGTGTGTGTGTGTGTGTTGTGTGTGTGTGTTGTGTGTGTGTGTGTGTGTGTGCGCGCGCGCACGCGCGCGCGCCTATATGAATGTTTTAGGAAAAAGAAAGACTGTCCTTACGGTGTAACCATGTCTTTGCCCCTTGCTTGTTTGCTGGCTATCTCTTCAATTATGCAGACAGCGATTAGGCAATGGGTGTCCTTCACTGCGCAGTTGACGCCTGACAGAAACACACACAACAAAAACAACGCAGAAAGGGCAACGTTTGCTTGGCCAGACACTCCACAGGCAGAAAAACACGCGCGTGCCTGTGTGTGTGTGTGTGTGTGCGTGAAAGGTTTTTGTTTTTTTTTCTCTCTTGGATGCAGATCAAAACACAAATATAAATCTTGGAGGATTAAAACAACAGCAAAAAAATAAAAGGACAAAAAATAAATCAGACTAGGGAGGTAAGGATGGGAAGGGGGTACAGACAGCTAGAAGAGAACGGATGGGATTAGTGCTTAATCTTAGGGGGGGAATACTTCACAAGTAATGGTAATCCTTTCCTGACACCAGAAAGGCGAGAAGAATGTGCTACATGAACGTTGAACGCCGTTCACAACGCTGTCATATTATTTTTAAAAAAATCAATTTGGGAACATCGATGAAAACAAACAAACAGACAGACAGACAAACCAATAAAATCCAGTGAAGTTTAAAACTGTTTTTGCTTTCCAAATACACTACAGTGGACCTCTGGTTGTGTGCAAAAGGCGCGCGCGCGCACGCCCTCGCTATGCACACACTCACACCTAAACTTGGACCTCTGGTTGTGTGCAAAAGGCGCGCGCACGCACGCCCTCGCCTGTGCACACACTCACACCTGAACTCTCTCTCTCTGTCTCTGACTGTCTGTCTGTCAGTCTGTCTGCCTGTGTGTCTGTCTGTCTGTCTGTCTGTCTGTCTGTCTCTCTCTCTCTCTCTCTCTCTCTCTCTTCTCTCTCTCTCTCTCTCTCTCTCTCTCTCTCTCACGCACGAGGCAGCACGCACACACGCACACACGCAAGCACGCACGCACGCGCGCGCACGCACGCACACACACACACACACACACACACACACACACACACACACACACACACACACACACACACACACTTGTCCTTGGAATGGAGTGAGAAATATAGAGGAGTTATATATCATTATGGATCAAGGTAAAACTTTTTTTTTAAATCGGCTTCACTTTCAATCTCTTGACTTTGAAATTTCTTTTCAATCTGTCAGAACTGTGGCTATTAATCAAGAACAGAACCCGATCGGTTGCTTTTTTTATTTCTGGATTTAACTTTTCTTTCTTTTTTTAATTTTTTTATTATCTGTCTTGGAGGACACTGAAGACACTGAAATTCAAAGCTTCACACAGTCGTGCAAAGGATATGTGACATTCATTCTAAGCTCGGTTCATTTTCATTAAGAAAATGACGCAATCGATACTTTGACGTCTATTCGCTCTGCGCTGGATTAATATTTCTATGTCCAAACGACAAAACTAATTGTTAGTTTTTGCTTCACGGCAGTACGTTTATAATTTCAAGCGTCATGCAGACTTGCATTTGTATTAATATAAAATAATTTACTATTGTAGGGCATCGGAAACCGTCGTACTGCCCAATCGCGACTGTCCAAGTGTCAGTAGTGTCTCTGTCCGCGCATGTGCACTAGATAGTAACCGTTGCATCTACCATCTTTGATCACCCCGGAGGTCGTGGAATTGGCTCCGTAGAAAAGGTCCAATTATTTGAAGAGCAAGAAACCTTTTGAAGGTATCAGTCTAGGCCGGTCTGAAGGGATACCACAGAGCATTCGACAACATCCACAACTTTTTTCGGGGAAAGCTGAACGAGTCTCATCGTTCCGTGGTCGAGTCGAAAACTGTGGCTACAAGAAGTCTATGTTGAGGGTAAATGGATCGAAATCATTTTTTGTATAGAGCAACAAAATCTATTTCAATATAATCGCATTAAGGCACATTTACCAGTTCATTAATATTTTTGTGCGCGCGATCATTTAATATACTCTGAATTAAATATTTCAGGTTTACCGGTCAACACAGTATGATTGATCGTTAGTGCTTCATTTTCATCTGTTTGCTCTCATCATATCGTGTTGCCATGTACTAATCCATACTTTTGTAAATTCAATTTCAGCTCACCGTTGTATGCAACCATATTTAGAGGATGTGATATTTGTGTGAATGCAGATTTATTATTTAAAGAATCGTAAACGAGTTCAAGTT
Organism: Conus ventricosus; assembly: GCA_018398815.1. Lineage (NCBI taxonomy): Eukaryota > Metazoa > Mollusca > Gastropoda > Neogastropoda > Conidae > Conus > Conus ventricosus. Next base: position 14,272 of record JAFLJL010003291.1, on the reverse strand, counting down.
ATGAACGAAGCATCTTCGTGGATCTAAGTGATCTGTAAAATTTATGAAGATTGACGCCATTTGATTTAATCCATTCAAGGATTAAATGTAATTGTAATTCATCAAGCACTAAGCCTTGGCGAATAACTCAGTCAAGGCAGATTGGAATATTCATGTATACTTTCCTTCTTTGTTAACGAGTTGTATCGTAAAGCAATTTTTGAAGGAAATCAATTGTAAATGATAGAGCAAGCTAGTGCAATTGAAAAGTGTGTCTAGAGCTTTGTAGTGAGTGGAATAGTGATGTGCCACTTTAGTGCAAGATCTAAGACAATCGTTATCTTGCAGGTTTTCTTTCGTACTTTCTTCTTCCTTTGACGACCACCCAGTTCATCACTGCATCTTTATTCTCCATCTGCGTCACACATCTCTATTCTGCTGCATTCTTCGTGAGAGGAACGTGCTGGTGTGTCAACCTTATTGGAACCCAGAGGTGGACTCTAAGCGTCAACGGAACTCCGGAACGCCACAGGATCGTGAAGCTGAGTGCAAATTATTCAAAACACATCCCTCCATACTCAAGCACGCTACAACACACTCAGACATTTTTTTCTTGTATATTTTTTTTTCTTGTGTATGACTATATTCTGCGTGCATTCCCCGGAAGATATATTTTTGCAGCACAAGCGAACAGTTATTTGTGCTACTGCAAGAAGCGGAGAGGAGAAGGACAGACTTTGTTGCTATTAGTATATGTGCATGATTTATTACTTTTGTATGTGATTCATTTCATAGGGAACAAACGGACATCAACATACAAAGCAACCATACGACATATTCACCGCAGATCATCATCATCTTTATTTATACTTAATTAAATTCAGTTGTTGGATCAAAGATCAAACCTCTTGATTACATCTGTGGAAAGAAAGTGAAGGGTGTGGACGAAAGCTTGACTTTCCTACTACGGTCTATCGTTCTTGCCTGAGCATTCAACCATCATTTATGAATGGGGTCTTATTAAAACGTCACATATTATTTGGGGGCTCGTCCCGGGGATCTTTCGATCTGAAAGTACTGGAGGTCAGTGACGCAGGCAAGAATTGTAGGCCGCAACCTTCACTCTTTTTCCAGTGGGAGGTTGGGCGGTGTGCTCTATGATCTATTATATGTGTTGACCATCTAAACATATAATTAGAAAAAATTTAAAATTTTCACATTTTTGTTCGTAAATCATTTACATTTATTTCGTTAGTCGGACGCTATTTGTTCATTATTTTTCCTAATCCTAGAAAAGGCCTCAACACAGAACAGAGAAAGTAACGACCTTGGCCAATTCACGTCATATTTACCACGACATAATTTAACTTCTTATTGATCTATTTCACTAGATCTGTTGTGAAGAAGATTTTTATTCAATTTGCCAGGTGAGTGCAATCTTGACTTTCTGCATTGGAATTGTGCAGTGGTGTTGTATTTGTGTCGGATTGGGACACAGTGATTAGAGTAAAGTATTGATACTCTAAAGCGGCATTTCAACGTAAGCTTTAACGTGGGTGCGACGTGGCACCACGGGCTATTTTGCGGGCGCCGTATTGTTTTCGTACGTACGATATTGGAGATATATTTTCAGCACGTCCGTTCGTCAGTTAGTACGTTCGTTCCGTAGCTGTGTGTGCAAACCGTGGTTTGGTTTTGTTGACGTGTTTTGAATCACGTGTTTGGGGTTTCGAGTGTTGTTACCCCCATTTTTACTACACAGGGTTGTGTAGTGTGTTTCCCAGTCGTGGTGGGAAAGTTGTTTCTTTGCACTCTGTGTTTTGAAACGTGTGCCAATATAAACTTGGCATTAACGCGTGACGGTATTCGGTTTCCGCGTTATTTGTATTGTTGAATTTGTTAAGACAACAGGACTTGCAGTGGTAGGCTACATGCCGACAAGAAAGTCCCGACGCCAGGCATCTGCCATGACGGAAGTCAGTCTCAACAAATTCAGACTAGTGCGCAATTCCAACAATGGAAAGCTGAGGCACTAGAGCTAGGCCTAAAAGGAGCAGAACTCCCCTCTTTACATCGAGAAGAAGGAACGTGAGGAAAGAGAACGAGAAAAGGAACGTTGTGGAAAGAGAACGAGAAGAAAGAAAGGAGCGTGAAGAACGAGAGGAACGAAAAAGAAAGGAGGAAAGAGATCGAGAAGAAAGAGAGGCCGAGAGACAATTACAGCTAGAGTTAGCTAGAGTTAAAGCAGGAAGCAGTGGTGATGCTCAACAAGTGCTAGCGCCCAATCCATTCTTCAGACTGTGGTATCGGCTAAGGTCAAGTTACCTTACTTAGAAGACAAGGACGACCTTGAGTCATATTTGACTCAGTTTGAAAAGGTGGCAGTCATTAATGGATGGAATGAGGAGGATGGGGTGCCAGGTTAGCTCCATTACTCAAGGGCAGAGCTAGGGAAGCGTATGTAAAAACTACCCGCGGCAGAGTCGGCGGACTATAACCTCATCAAACAGGCACTTTTGCATAAGTATCAAACTGAGTGCTGGTCATTACAGACAGAAGTTTTTACAGCACGCAAAGAGAGCACTGATCCGTCATTGTCACTAGGGGATCGTTTGTCTTATGTGGCTAGAGAGGTGGTTGAATTTGGTCCAACAGGACAGAAAAGGATTTAAAAGAAATGTTAATCCTAGAGAAATTTCTGGAAGCATTGCCTTTTGATCAGGCGAGATTTGTCAGGGAGAGAGATCCACAGACTGGAAGGAAGCTGTTGCAGCAGCAGATCTATTTGAACAGACGAGACTTGTGGAGAGGAGTTATCGTGAGAGCAAACCTGATCATCGTAGGTATGGTCATGGGAGTGATAACAGAGGTCCACACAAGGAAGCTCGGAAGGAGGATAAACCAAGGGGATCTGTACCTGACACAGGGAGGCAACGACAGGAGAAATTATCGCTTCCAGATAAAATGTTACCGATGTGGAGGACCACATCACCAGAGGGATTGTACACAAAAGAGAAATGACACAGCGATGTGCACTACGACAGCGGCCTGCACAATGTCAACTAAAAGATGATCAACAGTTTGTGTGATAGTTGTAAAGGATCGAGTTCAATCCTATTGCACAGTAGAAGTCGAAGGAGAAACGGTGGATGCTGTGAGAGATACAGGCTCTACCATGACGATCGTGAGGAAAGACTTAGTTCCAGAACATTGTTACACAGGTCAGAAAAAAGGGGGTATCACTGGCATCGTCATCAGTCAAACAGAATCTTCCTGTGGCGAGTGTCATATGGAGACTCCCTACTTTTCAGACAAGATTGAAGTACTTGTTATGGAAAACCCGTTTGCCCAGTATTGATTGGGAATACACGCAAGCAAGAAGAGGAGGGATCATTAATGTTTCCCGTTTATCCCATCCAAGCGGCAGCAGTTACCGGCAAGCAGGTGAAAACCGCTCAAGATCAAAGAAGCAACATGCAGCATTGTATCTCCTGCAGAGTTGAAGGAAGAACAGATAAAAGACCCATCACTCAAGAAGTTGTTTGAGTTGGCCCGTAAACCAGACAACGCACGTTTCCAGCAAAACAGGTGTTGAAACATCGTTTTTTGATCAAGAAGGGAATACTATATAGGAAGGTGCGTACAAACCCAAAGACGCAGCATACCCAAGTTGTGGTACCAGGAAACTGAGATCTAACGTACTACAAGTAGCTCATGACATACCTATGTCTGGACACCTCGGTGTAAGGCGTACGAAAGAGCGTCTGCTACATGATTTCTTTTGGCCAGGAGTGGAAGGTGACGTCAAAGATATTGTGCGTCATGCGATACGTGTCAGAGATGTATCGGCAGAAACAGTATTAGGAAAGCGCCAGTTCAGAGGATGCCGCTGATCGAAATACCGTTCCATCGTGTTGCAGTGGACATCATCGGACCCATCAACCCCATGTCATCATCAGGGAAGAGATACATTCTCACCGTCATCGATTATGCTACGCGCTACGCAGAGGCAACAGCACTCCGTAACATCAACACAGAAGCAGGCTGAAGCTTGTGGGAAATCTGGACGCGAGTGGGAATACCAACACAAATTCTCACGGACAGAGGTAGTCAATTTTTTTCTGGGGACGATGCAAGAGGTCAACAGACTCTTGAACATTAAAGGTATCACCACAACGCCATACCACGCTCAGACCAACGGACTCGTGGAAAGATTTAATGGCCACGTTGAAGGTCATGTTGAAGAAACTTTGTTTGGATCAACCCAAAGAATGGACAGATTTCTTCCTGCAGTATTGTTCGCTTCAGAGAAGCACCACAAGATCACTCAAGTTCTCACCATTTGAACTATTTATGGGAGACACGTGCGTGGACCAATGCAGGTCTTAAAACAAATATGGACAGACGAGGAGCTGGAGACAGACGTCAGAACAACGGCAGAATATGTCATCGATCTGAAGGAGAGGATCGAAGAAACATGCAAGATAGCTCGTGACAATCCAGACAAGGCTGCCGGACGACAAGCGAAGCACTACAACAGGAAAACGAAGATGAGACATCTCATTCCTGGAAACAAAGTATTAGTGCTACTTCCACAGAAACATAACAAGCTCCAGTTAACATGGAAAGGACCGTACACCATTTCCAGAAGGGTCAATCCAGTTGATTACAAGATTGAGATCAACGGCAAGGAGAAGACATACCACGTCAATCTCCTCAAAGAATACTCTGAAAGAGAAGGATTGAAATAACAAGAGTACGTCGCAGTTGTTATGCAGGAGGAGGATCGTGAAGAGTATCTGACCAGGGAACGGAAGACAGAACTGGGAAACATTGTTCGTCGTCATGACAATATCAGTGCAAACGTATGCCCTTTGGCATGAGAAACGCAAGTGCCATGTTCACAGGGATGATGAGGAAATTATTTAGTGACATAAAATCAAAAGATGTCCACAACTTTATTGATGATATTTTAATCGCTTCTGAGACTTGGGAGGAACATGTTGAGGCAATCAATGCCGTACTCAAGATACTACATGAGTAGTAGTATAGTTGTCGAAGAGTGAAGGACTCTGGAATCCTGCAAATGTATATATATTTTTATATATATATATATATATATATTGAGAAATGCAAAGAGTTGTGCATAATTTGATTGTTTAATCCTGTATTTGACTTATTAATGGACTGTCACTTTTCTTAGTGTTTTGCTTAAATAGGATTTTTCGCTAAGTAGGGGGGTATTTGTGACATTCATTCATAAGCTCGGTTCATTTTTATTAAGAAAATGACGCAATCGATACATGACGTCTATTCGCTCTGCGCTGGATTAATATTTCTATGTCCAAACGACAAACTAATTGTTAGCTTTTGCTTCACGGCAGTACGTTTATAATTTCAAGCGTCATGCAGACTTGCATTTGTATTATAATTTAAAATAATTTACTATTGTAGGGCATCGGAAACCGTCGTTTCTGACCAATCGCGACTGTCCAAGTGTCAGTAGTGTCTCTGTCCCGCATGTGCACTAGATAGTAACCGTTGCATCTACCATCTTTGATCAGCCCGGAGGTCGTGGAATTGGCTCCGTAGAAATGGTCCAATTATTTGAAGAGCAAGAAACCTTTTGAAGGTATCAGTCTAGGCCGGACTGAAGGGATACCACAGAGCATTCGACAACATCCACAACTTTTTTCGGGGAAAGCTGAACGAGTCTCATCGTTCCGTGGTCGAGTCGAAAACTGTGGCTACAAGAAGTCTATGTTGAGGTTAAATGGATCGAAATCATTTTTTGTATAGAGCAACAAAATCTATTTCAATATAATCGCATAAGGCACATTTACCAGTTCAATAATATTTTGTGCGCGCGATCATTTAATATTAAATCTGAAATTAAATATTTCAGGTTTACCGGTCAACACGTATGATTGATCGTAGAGCTGTCATTTTCATCTGTTTGCTCTCATCATATCGTGTTGCCATGTACTAATCCATACTATGTAAATTCAATTTCAGCTCACCGTTGTATGCAACCATATTTAGAGGATGTGATATTTGTTGTGAATGCAGATTTATTATTAAAGAATCGTAAACGAGTTCAAGTTATGAAACGAAGCATCTTCGTGGATCTAAGTGATCTGTATAATATGAAGATTGACGCCATTTGATTTAATCCATTCAAGGATTAAATGTAATTGTAATTCATCAAGCACTAAGCCTTGGCGAATAACTCAGTCAAGGCAGATTGGAATATTCATGTATACTTTCCTTCTTTGTTAACGAGTTGTATCGTAAAGCAATTTTTGAAGGAAATCAATTGTAAATGATAGAGCAAGCTAGTGCAATTGTAAAGTGTGTCTAGAGCGTGTAGTGAGTGGAATAGTGATGTGCCACTATAGTGCAAGATCTAAGACAATCGTTATCTTGCAGGTTTTCTTTCGTACTTTCTTCTTCCTTTGACGACCACCAGTTCATCACTGCATCTTTATTCTCCATCTGCGTCACACATCTCTATTCTGCTGCATTCTTCGTGAGAGGAACGTGCTGGTGTGTCACCTTATCGGAACCCGGAGGTGGACTCTAAGTGTCAACGGAACTCCGGAACGCCACAGGATCCGTGAAGCTGAGTGCAAATTATTCAAACACATCCCTCCATACTCAAGCACGCTACAACACACTCAGACATTTTTTTCTTGTATATTTTTTTTTCTTGTGTATGACTATATTCTGCGTGCATTCTCCCGAAGATATATTTTTGCAGCACAAGCGAACAGTTATTTGTGCTACTGCAAGAAGCGGAGAGGAGAAGGACAGAGACTTTGTTGCTATTAGTATATGTGCATGATTTATTACTTTTGTATGTGATTCATTCATAGGGAACAAACGGACATCAACATACAAAGCAACCATACGACATATTCACCGCAGATCATCATCATCTTTATTTATACTTAATTAAATTCAGTTGTTGGATCAAAGATCAAACCTCTTGATTACATCTGTGGAAAGAAAGTGAAGGGTGTGGACGAAAGCTTGACTTTCCTACTACGGTCTATCGTTCTTGCCTGGCATTCAACCATCATTTATGAATGGGGTCTTATTAAAAACGTCACAGGATACTGTGTGAAAAAATCACCCCGAGTCACATGTGGTTTGTCTTTTCCTGTCGAAAAATACATTTCTGTCAAGATTTCATGGTGAACAGTAGATACTGAGTGGCTGATTCATATCACATGACAGGAAGTCATTGTGGTGTCGTCTGCCGAAGAACAGTAGACGTTGAGAACTTACTTACTTAGGCCCATAGCTCAAGGGTGAGCATAGGCCATCGACAACACTCCGCCATCGCACTCGGTTCTGGGCTGCTCGCTGAATGCCTGTCCAGTTGATCCCCTGCCTCTTTATCTCTGCCTCAGTGTCTCGCTCCAGCTGCTGCGAGGTCGGCCTCTCTTCCTTTTCCCCTGCGGGTTCCATGTCAGGGCTTGGCGTGTGGTGCTGAATGCTGGCTTCCTGAGAGTGTGTCCAATCCAGCCCACTTCCTCCGCAGAATCTGCTTGGCCACTGGTTCCTGTCCTGCTTGCTTCCATAGATCTTCATTGTTGATCTTCTCTGGCCATCTGATTTTGAAGATGCGCCTCAGACGGGTGTTGATGAAGGTCTGAATTTTTTGTTGTATTGCCCTGGTCATTTTCCTGTAGACATTGAGTGGCTGATGTATATAACATGACAGAAAGTCATTGCGGTATCGTCTGCGGAAGAACAGTAGACATTGAGTGGCTGATTCATATCACATGACAGGACGTCATTGCGGTATCGTCTGCCGAAGAATAGTAGACATTGAGTGGCTGATTTACATCACATGACAGGAAGTCATTGTGGTGTCGTCTGCCAAAGAATCAATCATAACTTCGTAGCAATTTTAACGTTAGAATTGATTTTAGGTCTCCTGTCAGGAAAGGAAGAAAACAAAAAGACAGAAAAAAGTAAAGAAACAAGAACCAGAGTGAATGGAAGAGGGAAAAAAGGAATGGTAAAACAAAGAAGAACAACAATGCATGGTCAAAATGCATGTGTGTGTTTGTGCGTGAGAGAGAGAGAGAGAGAGAGAGAGAGAGAGAGAGAGAGAGAGAGAGAGAGTGAGAGAGAGAGAGAGAGAGAGAGAAAGATGGACAGACAGATAGACGGACAGACAGAGAGACAGACAAACAGACAGACTTACAGAAACAGAGCCAGACAATCAAGAAAAGAGAGAGAGAGAGAGAGAGAGAGAGAGAGAGAGAGAGAGAGACAGACAGACAGACAGACAGACAGACAGACAGACAGACAGACTGACAGACAGACAGACTGACAGCAGCAGAGACAGACAGACAAACAGACAGAAAAACAGAGACATACATACATACAGACAGAGAGATAGACATACTGGCAGGCAGACAGACAGACAAACACACAGACAGACAGACAGACTGAGAGACAGAGGGATAGACAGAAAGACAGACAGACAGGCAGAGCGACAGAAGGAATAAGAAAGTCAAAACAGAATGTTAATACCTGGTTATCGAAATACAGGGCAGATCAGCTGCCTTTGTCTTCTTCGCAGTCAATATCATACACACATTGGTTCCTGCTTTGCTCACAATGTCATACACACATTGGTTCCTGCTTCGCTCACTATGTCATACACATTGGTTCCTGCTTCGCTCACTATGTCACACACATTGGTTACTGCTTCGCTCACTATGTCACCACACATTGGTTCCTGCTTCGCTCACTATGTCACACACATTGGTTCCTGCTTCGCTCACTATGTCACACACACATTGGTTCCTGCTTCGCTCACTATGTCACACACATTGGTTCCTGCTTCGCTCACTATGTCACACACACACACACACTGGTTCCTGCTTCGCTCACTATGTCACACACACATTGGTTCCTGCTTCGCTCACTGTGTCACACACACATTGGTTCCTGCTTCGCTCACTATGTCACACACACATTGGTTTCTGCTTCGCTCACTATGTCACACACACACACACACACACACACACACACACACACACACACACACACACACACCACACACACACACCACATTGGTTCCTGCTTCGCTCACTATGTCACACACACTTTGGTTCCTGCTTCGCTGACTATGTCACACACACACATTGGTTTCTGCTTCGCTCACTATGTCACACACACATTGGTTCCTGCTTCGCTCACTATGTCACACACACACACACACACATTGGTTCCTGCTTCGCTCACTATGTCACACACACACACACATTGGC
>JAFLJL010003290.1:22500-25000 GCA_018398815.1 Conus ventricosus | reverse complement strand
TGAACATGCCTACAACTTTTCAGAAAGATCGGCCAAGTACTTTCTGAGATATTCCATAAAGAAGGAAACCCGTTATGCGCCGTTATGGCTGTTAGTGACGACAATAACGGTAAAATAACACAACGGGCATCATCCATGGCCTATAATGAACATGCCTACAAATTTTCAGAAAGATCGGCCAAGTACTTTCTGAGATATTTCATAAAGAAGAAAAACCGTTATGGGCCGTTATAGCCGTTAGTGACGGCCATAACGGTAAAATAACACATCGGGCATCATCCGTGACCCATAATGAACACACCTACAACTTTTCAGAAAGATCGGCCCAGTAGTTTTGTCTGGAGCGAGTGGAACACTTTTTGACAACGGACGGACGGACGGACGGACACACATACACACACAGACAGCATTTCTTCGTTCCCATTCTAAAGTACTCCCTGTTCTATAAGAACTGGGAGTACAAAAACTGTGGCTGTATTACATTGTGTTGTTTCCGTTGGTATCGAATTACTGCTGGTGCTGCAGTTGATGCGTTGGCGCTTCTCTCTCTCTCTCTCTCTCTCTCTCTCTCTCTCTCTTAGCACCATAAAACAGGGACTAGCCAGTTGTAGTGAAAAACAAGAGGTTACTCTCCCCACGTGGCGATGGGAATCCCTCATGAGGAAAGGTGACACAAGCTCCAAAAATCTTGTGCTGAGCATGTTGTATCACCTAGGTTCCCTAGGCAACGTGATGCGGAGGGGTGTAAAAAGAGCGGGGTTACAGATATAGGAGGTTTAAGAGAGAGGGAAGGGTGGCAGTTTGGGGGGGGGGGGGGGGGGGGGGGGGGGGAGTGAATGAAGTGTGAGAAGACTGATCAAGCTGAAATACACATCGCTTGTATCCTGTATACAGTGTGAGCTCCAAAATATTGTAAAATTCAAGTTCGTTGAAGACCTTAAAGTAGATCTGTCAACTAGATGACCGAGTATCACTGAGAAATTAAAGGAGAGAATAAACAAGTAATCGCTATTCTACCGCATGTCATTGCAGTACGAATGCGCAGAAAATGAAGCTTAAATGCATCATGTCAATAGAGTCAGGGCTCAGGTGAGGCATCAAATACCAAGAAAACTACGGCAACATAGTACATAGCTAATTTCCCTGTTTACAGAATCCCTTCCACAGTGGCTGGAACGATTGATATAACAGAGTCGGAAAATTACAATATGGAAATGTTTCTGTGAGTCATGTATTGATAAGAAAATTACAATATGGAAATGTTTCTGTGAGTCATGTATTGATAAGAAAATTACAATATGGAAATGTTTCTGTGAGTCATGTATTGATAAGAAAATTACAATATGGAAATGTTTCTGTGAGTCATGTATTGATAAGAAAATTACAATATGGAAATGTTTCTGTGAGTCATGTATTGATCATATGACTAGCTTATATATCAAACTGTTTGACTGGGAATGTATGAATGACCCATTGACTCAACTTCATTTTCAACTTTGGTATTAGAATGTACCATTCTGTCTTTTATGTTCTAAAACTCTCTCTCTCTCTCTCTCTCTCTCTCTCTCTCTCTCTGTTTGTCTGTGTAACTGTCTCTCCTTCCTTCTGTCTCTCTCTCTCTCTCTCCCTCTCCCTCTCCTCTCTCTCTCTCTCTCTCTCTCTCTCTCTCTCCCATTGTGCAAACAAGCGACAGAAGATGAGGTGCATTTTGTTTTGTGCTGTCCCGTTCCAAAGGATTTAAGAGTAAGGTATATACATCTAAAGTACTATATACATCCGAATCTTTTCCGTCTTGGATTACTTCTAGCATCAAATAACGAAAGAGCAACTACAAAATCTGTCCATTTATCTATATAAAGCGTTTGAGATACGTTCTGTGTGTGTTTCGTAGTGTATCAATTTTGATCAGCTATATTGTATAACATTTCTTTGTTGCACCCCCATTTTTTGTTGCACCTCCTTCAATAGGGGCAATGGCCTATTATTGAATAAACTATCCGTATCCCTATCCCTATCCGTATCTCTCTCTCTCTCTCTCTCTCTCTCTCTCTCTCTCTCTCTCTTCTCTCTCTCTCTCTCTCTCTCTCTGTGCGTGTTTGCATGTGTGCATTTGTGGGCGTGTGCGTGTATATGAAAATGTTATGTGCTGGGGTTGGTGTGGATGGGAATGAGCTCCATCCTCTCTCTCTATAATGTTATGTACAATATCTGGAATGAGGGAATTGTCTTTGAGAAGAAACAGAAAAACAATTACTACAATGGATGTTACTGTCATTCACCGAACCTCCAGTCTTCTTTTCAGCGAAAAAAAAGAGAAAAAGTTTTATACGTATTTTATTTACGGCTCAGTATATCTCTGAATATGTGCAGCTTAATATAGGTATGGAATAGAACGTCGTCCATAATTTTCTAAACCGCCAAGTCTGTCTGCGGTTGTGTTCTCCTTAGTATAGAAAACAATTGAAACCTGGTCTAGAAGCGTTTCCTTATTAATGCTCGG